>JAKTYB010000004.1:0-259558 GCA_030561725.1 Grinbergsozyma bentonensis | reverse complement strand
GTGACAGCACTTACAGGCGCACTATCGTCATACGTACTCGTTTCTGGGCTCGCTCATTTTGTTAACGTTACGATGACTCGGCCTGGGATCGCACAGCCGCACAATTATTGGCTGCGAGTGAAATTTCACAAATTTCACCGTCTTCACACAACCATGCTGCGCAGCCTGATGCCGTTTCGCGCTGTGCGCGCCGTGGCCAGCCCCCAGCTGAAGGCCAACTTCATTGTGCCCTCCAAGCAGAGCAACGTCATCAAGGTGTTCAAGCCCACGCCGTCGCTCATCCCCAAGGGCTCGTCCGCCGTGCTGAAAACGCAACAAAGCCTGTACCAGCAGCATGACGCTGAAGGCTGGCGCCGCAAGCTGCTGGACCGCAGCAACGACGCGCGGCTGCGGGCCGGCGACATTGTCAAGGTGACCCGCCACGACAAGTCGTCCTTCATTGGCCTGCTGCTAGCGGTGAACCGTCGCCAGCTCAGCTCCAACATTCTGCTCCGAAACAAGATTGGCGGTGTCGGTGTGGAGATGCGGTTCCACCTGTTCAACCCGGCCATCAAGTCGGTTGAGATTGTGCGCACTCCGCTCAAGAGAAAGCCGCGCTCCAAGCTCTATTTTGTCCGGGGTTCTGTCAAGTACGATGCTGGAGACCTGGATGCCGAGGTGCGCCGGGCCAACCGCAAGCTCAAGCAGAACTAGCTTATTTAATGTAAATAGAAGGGCGATGCCCGTTTTGTGACTGCCAAGGATCACTGGAGGGAGGCCACTGGAGGGAGGCCACTGGAGGGAGGCCACTGGAGGGAGACCACTCGAGTTCGGGGCATGTCCTGTACTCGCTGGAGGTCTGCCCAGACTCATAGGCGTAGCTCTGCTTGGACTCGTAGGGAAGCGCTGCTCAGATCTGTACTGCCTGCTCGCCAGTTGTGAATGGCAGGTACAACAAATACTGGCCTTCTCTGCCATCTCCAGTACTTGGAAATCTGCGCGTCCAATTACAGCCCAGATAACAGGAGTCTAGTTCTGCTCGTACCTCCACCCCTCACCCTCACCCTCACAGTTGACCCCGATCGCCATGGAGCCTGCTCCAAGACATGTTCCAAAGCCTGACCAGATACCCGGGACCGGCGCGCCATGCCCAAACCCCCACAGCAAGGCCAACACCGGTGTCTGCTAGCCGACTCCCCTTTTTATGGCCCTTCTCGTATCTCCTCTCCAGTCCTCTCCTTCAAATTCTCTCGCCTTCCTCATCTCTTCTTCCTCTTCCCCATCTCTTCTTTCTCTTCCCCCAGGCCCGGCACGCCGGCCGTCCAACTGGTCACCCACCATCTTCTGCAAACGGCCAAAGTGAAATATTTCACACACCACATCTCTCTCCTTTCTCCACCCAACCATGGCCTCTGCTGCAGTTGCCCGCGTGTTCCGCACAAGTGCTGCCCTGTGGCGCGTCCAGGGCATTGCCCCGCGCCTCGCCCGCGTTGCTGCCCCCCGCTTCGCCTCCTCCTTCTCCCGTGAGAAGCCCCATCTCAACATTGGTACCATTGGCCACGTTGACCACGGCAAGACGACTCTGACAGCAGCCATCACCAAGGTGCTGGCTGAGCGTGGTGGCGCCAACTTTTTGGACTACGCCTCCATTGACAAGGCCCCCGAGGAGCGTGCCCGTGGTATCACCATCACGTCGGCACACGTTGAGTACGAGACTGACAAGCGTCACTACGCCCACGTCGACTGCCCCGGCCACGCCGACTACATCAAGAACATGATTTCCGGTGCGGCCCGTATGGACGGTGCCATCATTGTGGTCGCTGCCTCGGACGGCCAGATGCCCCAGACCCGCGAGCATCTGCTGCTGGCCCGCCAGGTCGGCATCCAGCACATTGTCGTCTTTGTCAACAAGGTCGACACCATCGAGGACCCCGAGATGTTGGAGCTTGTCGAGATGGAGATGCGCGAGCTGCTCTCTTCCTACGGCTTTGACGGCGACAACACCCCCGTCATCATGGGCTCTGCTCTGTGCGCTCTTGAGGACAAGCAGCCCGAGATTGGTGTCGAGAGAATCAACGCCCTGCTCGATGCTGTTGACGAGTACATTCCCACTCCTGTACGTGATCTTGAAAAGACCTTCATGATGCCCATCGAGGGTGTTTTCTCCATTCCTGGCCGTGGTACCGTGGCCACTGGCCGTGTGTTCCGTGGTACCCTCAAGAAGGGTGAGGAGGTCGAGGTCGTTGGCTACAATGCCACTCCCCTCAAGACCACCGTCACTGGTATCGAGATGTTCAAGAAGGAGCTTGACCAGGCCCAGGCTGGTGACAACGCCGGCATTCTGCTGCGTGGTGTTAAGCGTGAGGACCTCAAGCGTGGCATGGTCATTGCCAAGCCCGGCACCGTCAAGGCCCACACCAAGTTTTTGTCTTCCATCTACGTTCTTTCCAAGGATGAGGGTGGCCGTCACTCGCCCTTTGGCACCAACTACCGTCCCCAGCTCTTTGTCTCCTCGGCCGACGTGACTGTCGTGCTCACCTTCCCTGAGGGTGTCGACGAGTCGACCCAGGTCTTCCCTGGTGACAACACCGAGATGGTCTGCTCCCTGGTGCACCCTACTGCCATTGAGGTTGGCCAGAGATTCAACATTCGTGAGGGTGGTAGAACTGTTGCCACTGGTTTGGTTACTCGTGTGATTGAGTAAGCGACTGTATATAGTACATAGAATTGACTTTCAAGTTACAGGTGGCAGTGCATGTGCCCTCTGGCTCATGCTCAGTCTAGAACACACTTTAATGCTGTTTGCCAGCTTATCCTGGCAAGTCGACACTTATCCTGTCAACACCCTTATACGGGACCCAAATGGCCCTCTTACAAGCGGTCGCACTTTGGCCCATCGAGAGCGCCAAGCGCGTCAATCAGTCGCAAATGCCACCTTCTAGCAAACTCCGGAGACACAGCCATCATCAGGGCTTCACTGGTTTCGTAGATTCGAGGCTCTTCCTCCTTGCTGGCTGCGTCCTGCCAACCTCCGCCCGCTATGGTCACCTGCACGGGCCGGCCCTCCAAGGTTGTGGCGTAGACGACACCACATTGCAGTTCGCAGCTATTCAAAAGAGTCCCATACTCAGCAACAAACGCCTCCAGCTCTTTGGTTAACTGGCAGTCCATTGTCAAAGTTTGCCATCTCTGCATGCCGGCACAGCCCTGCGTAAGCTGCCCAAGCTAGTTGAGGGAGGGCCGGGAGGAACAGTGGGGAGAGGGAGAGTAGGGAGAGGGAGAGTAGGGAGAGTGAGAGTAGGGAGAGGGAGAGCGGAGAGAACGAGAGCAGTGGAGGAGGGGGAGGCTGAGGGCTAGAAGAGGGACAAACCGGTAGATAGCTTGGAGTGTTGCAAAGTAATGGGCCATTGGCCGCTAGCTGGCTGGAGAGCTTCAGCAGCTCAATCCCAGGCTTTCTTGCGGCTTCGAATCGTGAGGCCATGCCCCACGATTTTTTTGATGCGCCAACAAGCCCGCTTCCTCGGCAGTACACGAATGCACTTGCCACAAGAGACCCATTTCCATTCCCCAGCGGCGAATCTCTCACCACTCCGAGACCCAGCTCCGAAGTACCCTTCTCTCAGCAGGCAGCTGCAGAGTCTATTCATAGGATGCCGGCTGCGGAGGGCAGCACACAGCCATAGTGAGACACGCTATGAATAGAAAGGAAGACCACCCGAGTCTTGAGAAGCCAATTGACAAACAAACCAGTTACCGAGCAATAGATACTCCCAGAGATGACCAGGCGAGTACTTGACGGCGCAATACACTGCAGGCTTTTGATGCTGCGCTTCCCATGCAGACAGCGTCGGCGGGAGCCCTAGATGGAGCAGCGACAACTGGGGATGGAGTGAAGAGGAGAGTAAGAAAGAAAAATAAGAGATTAAAGAAACAGGAGAGTGAGAAGGAGAAAGGAAAGTCAAAAAATACATGTGCCTTTCACATATGGCATTGCGTTTCGCAACGCCATTTTGGACTTTGTTGTGTCGAGGCAGTAGAGAGCAGTGTCGCCGCGCCCCAGCCTCCGGAAACAGCAGTAGCAGCCGGCTGCTGCATCTGCGTGTGCTGCAGCGGCGGGGAAAGAGCAGGCTGCCAAACTGTTGAAATCAGGCTCTTTTTTTTGGGAGCGGGTCGTTCGACCAGCTGCCATCCCATATAGCTCGAGTTCGGCCTGTACCGGCGATCGGCTTCGTCCTGTGCCTTCGCCGCTCTTGGCACCGTCACTGGCGAGGCGTGCCTCTAAAATTAAATTAGGGTTGAGGCGGGCGCGGTGCTGTGGCAGGCACAGATTTGTCGGGAGGACGAACAAGGCCGGGGAGGACCGACACACGGCCAAGAAGGAGACCATAACGGGCCGAAAAGGAAGAGAAATAACGAAGATCCCGCATTTTGAGCAGCCAGCGCTCATTACACAAAGCCATGGCTGGCTCAAGCCACCCCCGGCGGCTCAACACCGTCCGCTGTCTTTGCTCATTAGCTGCCTCGAACAGCGAGATCTGCATCGCTAGCCTCACACCCTGCTGATTTGCAGAAACAAGGCGGAGCGGCGGTCGGCGATGGCCCGGCCCCCTCAATTTGCGGCAGCCTCGGCCTGCGGTCAAGCGGAAAGCTCCTTCTACCCTGTCTCGAATTCCCCTCCAGTTCAGACTCTGTTTTTCTCCGACGTTTGCTCACGCGCTGTGTCGCAGACCAAACTCTATTATGCCACATCAGGCAAGTCTCGTTTGGTTTCCCCAGGCAGGCGCCGCAGCGCCGTGCAGTGAGGCGCATAATATTCTCCAACCCACCTGGCCCAACAGGGAAGTGTTTCATCGCCGGCGTCCATCCCTGCGGTGGAGACCCCTGGCCCACAAAGGCGGACAGTATATATAGCCTGGGGCCTGCGCTACCCAAAGGTTTTCTTGTTGAGTACTGTATTTTATCGCCATGTTGACCCAGCTTGTTTCTGCGCTCATGGCCACGGCCGCGCTGGCGACCCCAGTGTAAGTATTATACAGCCAAGATATTCCGGTGGCTCTCAGAGCCACCGGGAAATTGATGGTGGAGTCAAGCATAGTTCCACAGAGCTTTTCTTGGAGTTGGAGCCGAGCTTCTCGGCTCTCTACATGGATATTTTCAGCTCTATTTTGAGCCATCTTTCCAGCGCGCTGCTTGGCCACTGTCTCGCCCCTACCTTGCATTCTTGGCCACGATTCCGGCCACCAAGCCTTGGCACCTCAAGACACTACGTCAGTCAGCCCACAGTGGCCCACCAGCTCCACTGGTGTTTGGCAGTAAGCACTGCCCTCAGTCTGTCTAAACGCGCGCTCTCGTATCGCTCAGCTCCTGCACGGCCTGATGCCCCTATCACACGTCTTCTGCATAACAGTTCTGCGCTCCGTCGCATTCTTGCCGCCACACGTGTTGTGGCACCAGGCTTCGGGCCTAGGCCCGGATAAACTGCGCAGGCACTAGTAGCCGGGTCTGCATGAGGCGGGGAGGGGGGGGGTGGTGCGGGATGGAATGTCCATGCGCACTTTTGGCCTTGATGGAATGTGGTGGGATTGCTTTGTGCAGAGACATTAACGGCGCCCACTACGCAAGTCGCCAAGACTTGCCTGCCGAGACTTGCCTTTGCTGGCTGCCGAGCTCTCGCGCACCTACTTCCCGCCCTGGCTCGCGCGTCTGGCGCGTGCAAATGCACCTGAGCCACACCGCCTTCTTCTCCCAGCCCACTTTGTTTCGGGTCCTTTCCTGGCACGGCAACGAGCATTCTCCCAGCAACCCACACGTGCTGCATGCTTCTCCGATGGGCTCACCCAAAACAAGCCAAAACATCCCAATGGAGATGCTAATGACCCCGATGTCATCGTGTGGCTGGCTCGCTCATCCCTGCTAAATGATCAGTGCTGGAATGCCGTGCGCGCATCGCTGCTGACAAAATCCCGAAGCTGGCCCGCGGCATTTATCTCCTGGCGAGTGACTCAACCCCTCTTGGCGCCTTTGGATGCATAGGCGCGTTGGAATGCAACGATCCGCGCTTACATGCGTCCCTCCCATCCATTCCTCACAGACAACTCAGCCTACCTTGCTTGTGGAACCCCGCTCTGCCTCACCATTCTCTTTTCCGACTCGGTCCAAACCATTCAGACCCATACTAACTCAGGCGCCTCACCCCAAAATCGTCCTATCTTGGATTCGACTACAACGATGACAAGGTCCGCGGTGTCAACCTCGGTGGATGGTTTGTAATTGAACCGTTTATTACCCCAAGTCTCTTCACCACTGTCTCTTCCTCAGACCCTCCCGTGGATGAGTACCACTACTCTCAGACTCTCGGTAAGGATCTCACTCTCAGCCGTCTCGAACAGCACTGGAAGTCTTGGTTCACTGAGCAGGATTTTCTCGACATTGCCAACAACTACGGCATGAACCATGTCCGTATCCCCATTGGCTACTGGGCCTTTGTGGCCATTGACGGCGACCCATACGTCCAGGGCCAGGAGGAATACCTTGACCTGGCCATCACCTGGGCCAGAAACGCCGGCCTCAAGGTCTGGATCGATCTGCACGGTGCTCCAGGCTCCCAAAACGGCTTTGACAACTCTGGTCTCCGTGACTCGTATGAGTGGCAGAGTAGTCAATCCAACATTGATTACACTCTCCAGGCTCTGCAGTACATTGCCGATAAGTACTCCGGCGAAGACTACAATGACGTTGTCACTGGAATCGAGCTCATCAATGAACCTCTTGGCCCTATCCTTGACATGGATAAGCTCAAGGACTTTTACAACAAGGGCTATGACCTTGTCAGGGAGTCGAACTCTGGCTCGTCTGTGGGTGTCGTCATCCACGATGCCTTCATGGAAATTGGCTACTGGAATGACTTTGCTCAGACCCCCGACTACTGGAACGTTGTACTCGATCACCACAAGTACCAGATATTCTCTGTTGGAGAACTTGAGCGTTCATTTGAGGACCACATTGAGTACGCTTGCCAGATTGGTAGAAACTACTCTTCTGAGAACCTCTGGCGCGTCACTGGCGAGTGGTCGGCTGCGCTGACAGACTGCGCTCCGTGGCTCAATGGTGTTGGTCACGGTGCTCGCTACGACGCCTCCTACGAAAACACCAATTATCTGGGATCCTGCGACAATATTAATGATGTTTCTTCCTGGAGTGATGATAGGAAGGTTGCCACCAGGAAGTACATTGAGGCTCAGATGGATGCCTACGAACAAGGAGGCGGTTGGGTCATTTGGACTTACAAAGCTGAGGATGCTCTTGAGTGGTCTGTCATGCAACTGGCTGCTGCTGGCCTCTTCCCTGTACCTGTTACTGCCCGTGAGTACCCCAACCAATGCGGATACTAACTTGTGGCGCCTATTTAAATATATAGTCTTTTTCCTTGTGCCTTAGGCTAGTTGAAAGAATATAATCGTGTATCACCAGTGCAATTTCATATTGGTCATCTTGAATCATACTCGCTCCTTCATTACTACATTTACAGTGTGTTGGATATAATAAATAGATGCGAAATTTTCATCCGCGGCGCGTCCGTTTTCGCTCATAATG
This sequence comes from Grinbergsozyma bentonensis, assembly GCA_030561725.1. Taxonomy (NCBI): domain Eukaryota; kingdom Fungi; phylum Ascomycota; class Dipodascomycetes; order Dipodascales; family Trichomonascaceae; genus Grinbergsozyma; species Grinbergsozyma bentonensis. The sequence continues at coordinate 251,986 of JAKTYB010000004.1, read as the reverse complement.
CGTGTGGCCAAGGTTTTCAATAGCTTCCTGGTTGACCCACTCGCCCTCATCTCGATCGCCTTCATCATCTGAGTTTTTTTCATTGTCATTAACATCTTCTCCATTCTCGTCGTCATTCACAGTAGCATCGGGATCCTCCTCCTTGGCTGTAGACTCGGTCAAATCCAAGTGCAGCGAGGCCCTGAGCTTTTCTAATGACGACTGTAGTTCGTTTTCTCTCTTACCCTGGCTCTTAAGACCATTGATAATCAAGTCAATCTGCTCCACAGTGGCGGGGTAAAAAGCCCAAGAATCACTGGTCAGAAGAGGAATTTGGCCAGCTTCAGTCTCTTTCTTCCCCTCTAAAATGTTCAAAAACGCAAAGTCTTCCTTAGCGGGTCCCTGGACCCAAATATACTTGGAGCCTTTAAAGTACCAATAGCGGTTGGCACATCTGTCTTTGCCAATATGCTGTACTCTTTGAATCGTCAACGCAGCGATTTCTTTATCTGTTTCAGCGCTCTGCTTTTGAATCTCATCCACTCGCTCGAGTATTTCATCGCTTTTGGTGAGTAAGGCGCGGAAATCCTCATTTGACTTGGCGAGCTCTTCTTCCAACTCCGGTGCCTTACGCTTGGCAAAGTTGGCTACAAGCTCAACTGTAGAGCTTTCACTTGCCTTATCCAACATCGCTCTTTTCTCGTCTTCTATGGTCTTGAGGCTGTCCATGAGTCCACGGTATTCTCGGTTGCGCTCAGCTTTCTCTCGCTTAAGACGGATTACTTCCTCCATACAGTGGTCAATATGATTTCTGACAAAAGGCGAGTGATGCAAGATATTGCAGATGATTTCGAGAATGTGAATTCTTTGCTTCAATGAGAGTTGGTAGTAATTATTGTAAGCATTGGTGAGAGTGATGCCAGCATTAAGTGGAGCCATTGTATCAAGAATAGCTCTGATCTCATCATTTTGAACCATGTCTGAAAGCATGCCCACAACAATTTGCTGCCATCCTCCATCTTTGAATAAGCGTCGGCGAAGACGTTCAATCCACGACTCCTTATGAAAGGTTGCATAGAGTTTAGCCCTGTTAGTATCAGGTTTGTGTTCCTTTTTTGGGCCCTTTCTAGATGGCGTTTTTTCGGGCTTCGGGCTTTGTGCCGGCGTTTCTTGCTGGATCGGCTCCTGTTCAGTATCAACCTCCGTGTCAGCATCCTTTGCTTCCTCCTTTTTCACCTCAGGATCGTCAACGTCCATGGATTCTTCGTTTACAAGAGCAGTGCTGTTTCTGGTTCGCCGTCTTCCATGTGTCCTCGAATTTGGGGTGCCTCCGTTTTCGCTTGTCTGGCGGTCAGATTGAGTGTTAGACCTCGTTGAGCGAAGGGTTGCACCTCTGGTACGTCTACGGCTGCCAGAATATTCGTCAAGCTCAACTTCCTTTTTATCAATGTCCATATCTGAGTCTTCCTCAGCCTCAACTCTTCTAGAAGCCCTCGTTTTCGCAGCTCTCGTGGCCCTCGTGGCTCTTGTTGCTCTTGTAGGGGTAGCTTTCCCGTTCCGTCTTGATCGAGTTCTGGGCTCCGGTTCCAATTCCGATTCCGATTCGGCTTCAGGCGTGGATTCCTCATCCGGTTCGGACTCTGCTTCCGGTTCAGGTTTTAGATTGAGTTCTGCGACTGGCTCCGGTTCCGGTTTTGGCTTCAGTACTGCCTCTGTATCATCTTCTTCAACCTGTTCGCTGTTGCCTTCCGCTTTCGATTCATCACCATCCTCGCCATCCTCTTCTTCTTCTTCCTCATCATCCTCTGCGTAGGGGAAATCCACAAGCAGCTTACTGCTCTTGCCTTCCGAGCTGACAAATTGACTGAGGAGACTGCAGTGTACTTCATTGATAATGTCTTCACCAGCATGCTCGTCTGCAAAAGCAAAGGCAAGCTCTTCAAATTGCAAAGGGGAGAGATACAGAGGTTTGGCAAATGCGCTCAAAAAAGTCCAGCTTTCGAGCAGACTGCCTACACCAGCGTCGCCTATGAGCTCGTATTGTTGCCATTTCGGCCGTTTCTGGGTATCCTCCTCGGTGAAGGGCAAATCGAGATCTTCAGATTTGGGCGCCCTGACTGCTCGAGGACCAACAACAGATGGAGAAGGAGACGCTGGGTTAAATTCTTCAGTAGCCAGCTGGTCTTTTTGAGAGCGGCGTTGCTTTCCACCGCGTCCAGAAGCGACTGGCTCCTGTGCTACTTCTGTGCCGTCAGAGGGCAGCGGTAAGTATTCTGAGGGTGCAGGGGCTATTGGCTGGTGCTGCTTCTTTTCGCGCATCAAGGCCCGAGGGATGTTTTGCTCGATACGATACAGGCGCGCATACTCATCCTTGACAATCCAGGGAGCACCTGTCCAGGACTCGCGATAAACAGCATGCTTGATAAAGGTCCTTAAAGTCATTTTGGTGAAGGTACGTCGGTCTCTTGTGAGCTGGGATCCCTCAACAACGTATTCAATGTTGGGGTTGTTGATTTGCTCGACGCGGAAGCGGCTGAAAGCTGGGCGGATCTGGCCTGAGGGCAAGGTGACCTTGGCAAAGGTGGCCTTCTCGCGCAGCAGTACCTTATGGCGCAGTTCGTGAATTTTGGCAATGGCAACTTCTCCAGGGTAAAAATCCACGCGGAGCTGTGTGTATAAAGAGTCCACTAGAGCGTCGAGTCTTGAGATTTGTGAAAACTGAACTTTACGAAGAATGGGCTCCTTGAGAGCCTCGGGAAACGTGGCGATGACTTGGGCAGTTTCATTTACTTCGGATGCGAGAGCCTCAAAAAAGGTCAGGCACGAGTGGCCGGTGAGCTCGCAAATAAAGCGGCGTTGGGTGTAGTAGTCCATTCGCTGTAGATAGTCATCGTAGCGCGTAAAGTATTCTTTTGTCGTAGGGATGTACCAGACCTGGGCGTCATCGGGGGGTATAGTTGACGGCGGGGGGATTTCCACGGCTCTCCGTTTGAAGAGGACCTGGGTTAGTGGGGTTCTTAGCAGAATTTCGGGTTCCGCTGAGTGTCTGGTTTCTTCCGGGAGTCCTCACATGTGTGTGATGGGCTAGTGGATTCCACAAAGGTGGAGCACAGTTGGCACTGCCAATCCCCACACTTCTAGGACTGGACATAAACAGTCCGAATGGAGACTTAGACTGGACGCAAGGGCATCGAAGAGGGCGGGCTGTGTGATGCCAAATCCGTTCACAGAGGTATGGCCATGCCCCAGCCACCGTCTGCAGTCGCCTCGGCAGATTTACCAGTAACAAATGCAGGCAGGCTTTTTGCCAGCCGTTAGCAGACTGGCCCCTTGCACGTGACAAACGAGGAGGCCCGCGAATAACCGCGCTGTGCGCGTCTCGGCGACTGTCGTGCGATACTCACCATTCTCCGCTGCTATTCCCTAAAGCAGCTGTGTCGCAAACTTTTGTTTCTAGCCGTGTTGTGTCGAGTGTCTTGCACAAGGCAACAAATTTGATTAGGCAGGAATGAACCTCACAGCAGTTGGGCGGGCGGCTTTGGCATTTATTGAACATGTGTGCGGAGCCCAAACGGGCAATAGCCAGGGAACCAGGCGCTGGGAGCTGGACCACAGGGTTAGGGCAATACGTTTTTTGTGGGTTTGATATAGGGACCGGGAGGTGACGTTTTTGCGACGACTTGGGTTTCGGGGTGACACTGTGGGATGAGGACGGGACCGAAAAAGTGAGTGTTTGAGCTTGAATGGATCGTACAGACAAGCTGAGCGCGATTGTGACGGCTGATAAGAGCTGAGACCGCTTTTTTCCCGCCTAATTTCGCGACCTGTCGTTACCCGCCAGCCCTGCCGGGTGTCTGCTGCCTGGATCTGGCTGCATTCGCCCCACAGCGCTCATGGAATGCCCAGCGGCGTAACACGCCGCGATCCGAGAGGAGAGCGGGACACAGAGGGGAGGGGCAAGAAATTAAATGGGAAGAGGAGCCAGCACATGCCTAAAGTTCTTTCAGATTTCACTAAAAAGCAGCTCTAGCTAAACACTGAAACCCCCGCCGTTCAGTGGCCCTGCAGCAGTGTCCGAGACTCACACAGATAGGATCTTTTGGCCTCGGAAAAACAATATGGCGACAAGTCCACACAGCACTTGGGGAAAATGAACATCCGCCATATTTTTCTCAGTCCAGCGTCCACCGCCTCCCATCCTAGCCGGGCTTCCGCTAGCCTCACCACAAGTCATTATCTTATGTGGATATTGCCACATAACCAGCCCTGCATAACACTATGAAAAATTCCGCCCCCCAAATTTGAGCTCAAAAATATTTTTTTTTATCTCCTGGGCCAAGCCAACTGCAGAACCACCACCATGGAGAAGCAGACCAATAAACCGCATCGTCCAGCCAATAAGGATGGTGCGACCAGGAAAAAGAACCTTCATCAAAATGGTGTCAATCACAAGGCCTTCGCCCTGAATGCTCCAGGCAAGGCCGAGCGCATGTCCAAGCGTACTGCCGAAATCAGCGAGCGCAAGTTCCACGTCCCCATGGTCGACAGAACTACCGACGATCCTCCTCCAGTCATCGTGGCCGTAGTTGGTCCTCCAGGAACCGGAAAAACCACTCTTATCCGCTCCCTCGTCCGCCGCTACACAAAGCAGACGCTGTCCGACATTCAGGGCCCCATCACGGTCGTTTCGGGCAAGCGCCGAAGACTGACGCTGATAGAATGCAACAACGACCTGTCGTCCATGATGGACCTGGCAAAGGTGGCCGATCTCATTCTGCTCATGATTGACGGTAATTTTGGCTTTGAGATGGAGACGATGGAGTTTCTCAACATTCTGTCTCCGCACGGCTTTCCCCGAATCCTCGGCGTGACCACTCATCTCGACCTTTTCAAGAAGGTTTCAACCATGAGGGACTCCAAGAAGGCTCTCAAACACCGCTTTTGGACTGAGGTCTATGCCGGTGCCAAGCTCTTCTATATGTCGGGTGTCATTAATGGCCGCTATCCTGACCGAGAGGTGCTCAATCTGGCCCGTTTCATTTCCGTCATGAAGTTCCGCCCACTTAAATGGCGTAATGAGCATCCATATCTCATTGCCGACCGTTTGGTCGACATTACGCACCCGACACTGATTGAGGAGAATCCCAAGGTAGATCGCAAGGTAACACTCTATGGATACGTTCACGGTACTCCACTGCCCAAGGAGAGAGCACGTGTCCACGTCGCTGGAGTTGGTGACTTCACCGTGGCTGAGGCTGAGCGCTTGCCCGATCCTTGCCCCACCCCATTCACCATCACTCAGCAGGAGGCCAATGGCGCTGTCCGCAGAAAACGTCTTGACGATCGCATGAAAATGATGTATGCTCCAATGTCCGACGTTGGTGGTGTGCTTATCGACAAAGATGCTGTCTACATTGATGTCGGCACACAGTCATTTGTCGAGGGCGCTGAGAAGGGTACCGGAGAAATGCTCGTCACCAGTCTACAATCTGCAGGAAAGACCCTGGGCCAGGGAAATGGCGCTTTCACAATGTTTGGTGGCGGTAAGGATGATACTGCAGCTGATGCGGCCTCCGACGTTGATCAGGACGAAGACGAGCTTGACTCTGAGGAGGAGGAGCTCGAAGACGACAACGAGGAGCTGCTGGATAATTCTGGCAGAGCCAACATGCGTCGCGGACGCGTTGCCAAGCCCTCGTCGCGAGTGCTGCAAGAAAAGGCCCAAAATTCGCAGGGCTACAATGACGGCTCCGACGCAGAAGAGTACGAGTTTGCTGAAAGTGACTCTGACCTTGGTGACTATGACGACGATGACCAACAAAACAGCGAAGCTGTACCGCGATGGAAAGAGTCATCGGCTGCAACTTTCGCCAACCAGGGCCGCAAAACGTGGGATCTCAATCGCATTATTTATTCGGACCTCAAACCTGAGGACGTCATCAGAAAATGGAGGGGCGAGGAGCTAGAGGAAGAGGATGAGGAAGACGAGGAAGAAGACATTGAAGACGAAGATGATGAGAAGTTTTTCAAGAAGAAGGATTCAGATAATACCAACACGGACGATTTCAGTGGGGTAATTTTCTCCGTTGATACTGTCGCTAAGTGGTCAGATTCGGACCGTATTGAATCTATTTCAGAGAGATTTGCTAAGCCATACAAGGTCAAGGTTCCTGGTGAGGGCGAGGACGACAAGGACGATGGCGAGGAGGTCTTTGGCGACTTCGAAGACCTGGAAGACGGAGCGAATGAGGCTGCTGAGAACAATGTAGATGAGGATGAAGACGAGGATGAAGAGGAATCAGAGAATTCTGAGAGTGAGCAAGACGTCGATGCTGTTCGTGCTGCCAATGCTGAAAAGAAAGCCAAGAAGAGACTCGAGTTCTCGGCCGATGACGACCGGGAGGTTGGTGTTGAAGACCCCGAGAATGAGGAGGGAGACACATGGCACGATGTGCAAAAGGCCAAAATTGCCAAGCAGTTGGAAATCAATAAGGCGGAGTTTGCTTCCATGGACCAGGATACCAGAGACCGTATCGAGGGTCTAGCTGCTGGTGCTTATGTGCGTATCGTCATTGAAGGAATGCCATGCGAGTTTGTGAACAACTTCAACCCGAACCTCCCTCTTCTCGTTGGAGGACTTCTCAGTAATGAGGATCGATTTGGTTTCATGCAGGTGCGTATGAAGAGACATCGCTGGCATAAACGTATTCTCAAGACAAACGATCCGGTTATTGTTTCCCTTGGCTGGAGACGGTTCCAGACGATCCCCATCTACACGACCTCCGATTCGCGAACCAGAAACAGAATGCTCAAGTATACGCCAGAGCACATGCACTGCACGGCAACGTTCTATGGGCCGTTAGTTTCGCCCAACACTGGTTTCTGTGCCGTTCAAAACATCAATCAGAAAGACGTCACTGCGGGCTTCCGCATTTGCGCTACTGGCACGACACTGGAAGTTGACCAGGCGGTGGAGATTGTTAAGAAGCTCAAGCTGGTGGGTTACCCAAGCAAGATCTTCAAGAAGACAGCATTTATTAAGGACATGTTCTCTAGCTCCTTGGAAGTTGCCAAGTTTGAGGGCGCCAAAATCAAGACTGTGTCGGGCATCCGTGGTGAGATCAAGCGAGCACTCTCTAAGCCTGACGGTCACTTCCGTGCCACCTTTGAGGACAAGATTGTCATGAGTGATATTGTGTTTCTGCGTGCATGGCATCAGATTATGCCTCGCAAGTACTACAATCCGGTGACATCCTTGCTTGATGCTGATTGGCGAGGCATGCGCTTGACTGGCGAGGTCCGTGCTGAAAAGGGTGTGGACGTGCCAATGCCTGATAACTCGCGTTACAAGAAGGTGGAGCGCGAGCACAAGGAGTTTGCTGAGCTCAAGGTACCTCGCCGCATCAAGGCTAACCTTCCGTATGATGCTATTGTGAAACACCCCAACCTGAAGCCTCGCCCTGACGATTCATACCTGGCTAAGAGAGCAGTTGTGCTGACAAGCGAGGAGAAGGAGAAGCGCAACTTGCTGTCGGCGATGAATACAGTTCGTCGCGATAAGGAGGACAGACTCAAGGCGAAGAATGAGGAGTATACTAAGAAGGTTCTTGCTCGGCAGGAGGCGAACGACGAGAAGCGTAAGCAGCGCGAGCGCCGCGAGAAGAAGGCATTCTGGCGGAAGGAGGGCTCTTCTCACCGGGACGATGAGGATGGTCCTGCGCCAAAGAAGCGCCGGGCTCATTAGTCGCTGTTTGCTAGTTGCCGCTAGTTCAGCCTTGTTTATTAGGAATGCATTCAATTTACTAGCGATATTTTTATAATGTGTGGACCGTCTATAGCGCAAGGGTTGTGCCTCAGGAGGTCAGGCTCACTATTGAGACAGCTAATTCATGGGTGCGTGCAGTAGCATCGAAGGCTTTCCGGTGTTTTTTTCCTGGCTTCGCACTATTTTCGCATTTTCCGACCCTTCACGCCCACCCAACGCCATGTGCGGCAATGATGCTTCCCACCAAGCAGGGCCGGGCTTGGCGCATGAACATCGCAGGTTGCGCTGCAGACGAGGGCTGGGCTGTTGTTAGCAACATGGACTGGCTGGGAAATGCGGGCAAGGAGGAAGGGCTTAGAGTGAGACAGGAAGACAGACTAACTTGACACAAACGACACTGCAGATCCAACCAAGATTAGCTCGGACACTAGTGCGGGGTGGGGAGCGACACGAACGCTGGAAATGGCCGCCGCGTCATGCGTGAGTGATGTAAGTAGCTGCTGCAGGTGAATCAACAAAAGACTGAGAGGGCGGGGAGGCTTATGAGAGGCGCAGGGGCTGCGGAGAGGAGGAACCAGCTCAGGGAACCCCACGAAAAACATAGCCAAGAAGTTCTTTCAGGGGGGGAGTTAGTGGCGGCTGTTTCACTGGCGCGTGCGGAGAAGCCCTGCAAAGTCGCGACCAAGGCGCAAAATGCGCCTTGGTCTCAGGCGGGCAGCGATCAGACGGTTTAGCATGAGCTAACCGACCCACTAAAGACGCATGGCGACCCACTGGGCATGTAACGCAAGTCACTGGGGAGTCACTGGGAGGTCACTACAAGCAGTCACTAGAAGGTGGAGTCACTAAAAGCGTCACTAAAGACCAAAAAAAAAACGCGGAGACTGCGCCCCGCAGGGCCCAGAAACGTCAATTGACGATGCCGCGCAGCCCTGGAGCTGCAACAGGCACGGTAGATCGTCCGGCTCCAGGGCCAGTTTGATGCGGCAGTGGCGACCGATACCGAGGTCTGTTTTCGTTCAAACTGCTCCTGGGGCCACCATGTTGGCGACAATTGGCTCATGATGGCGGCGCCTGACGACTTCGTGGTGAGTGTCGACCCCTACCAGCTCGCCCAATTTTTTTTCTCCCGACAGCTATGGGCTGCATTCCCGCTGCCCCAAAAAGCGTCCACAAAAAGCGGCACACTCAGCCCACTGCGCACTTGCGTACGCCCTGCGGACGGGAGATTTACATGCGACGGAGAGGCGCAGGCGGAGGATGCAGTGGACGGAGTGTCACTCGTGAGTTGGCTGAAGAAGACATTGCGAATTTAGCAACAATGCTCAGAGTCACCGGCCGATGACAGTATGATTGTGCTCTACAATGGCGCCGGCATTTTTGCTTGTTTGATAACGTCGCTTGCTGCAGCTAGCTGTGCTTGGGACTTCTGTGTGTGTGTGTGGAGCCCACAAAAAAAACGGCGTAGGCCCTCTAATGGACAGCATGACACTAGAACGCAAGACCCTATCAGCGGGAGGAGTTGGCGCCGAAAACTTTAGGGGCTTATTGTGACACCATAATGCGAAAAATTGCTTGCACTGGTCTCTACAACTGCTCAATTTCTATCTTATCGCCTTATCTGCCGCCCAGCCAGCACTATTCGAGAGGGCCAATTTAGGGGCAATTGCCTGCACACAGGCGCAGCAGCCAATAAGAGAAAGCCAATTTGCTTTCATTGAGCACCAGCGGATATTCCTGAAAAACTCGCACTCTTAAATTTTTGTTCCCTTCCACTGCATTGCTCATCCAACGATTCCCCCAATTTTTTTCCCCGTGCCACTAGCCAATTCTTGAGCACCCCTATGCACTCTCAAAGCTTAGCCCTACAGACCACTCTCCTCCCCCGCACACCTGTGACGCAGCCTCGATGATTTCGGTCCGACACCCCTACCGGACAAGGCGGCATCAATACGTACTAACCCCTGTAAAAAACAATTACGTCCAGGTTCTCCTGCCTCCAGGTGTAAAAGGCCTAGCTATTTCCATATTCTGCTTCACTCCATATCTATAACTTCCCCTCCTCCCCTTCACACTGTACTGCCCACCTTCCCACATACCCTTTGCCTTCTTTAAAGTATTTCCCTTGGGTGTGCCTGCCGAGACTGTGCCCTGGCGCTTTCATCTGCAAAAATGTACGACGAGAAGCGCCCGCTAGCAGGCAAGGAGAACGACCCCACTGCAATCATTCCTGGACGGAATCATCGTTCCCGTGGCTCCTCCTTCTCGGCCCTTTCTAAAGTGGTCTCGGCCATCTCGTCCTCCCCGGCCCAGCCATCGCATCCCGTCTACTCAGCGCTTCTCATTATATTTAGCATTTCCTTTCTACTAGCTTGTATACTGAGCTTTTTCGCGGCCTCCTCGCACCGCCAGTCTTATGAGCAGCTTGTGGTCCGGCCTCACTATTCCAAGGTCCCTTTCGCCAGTCGTTATGACCCCAAGTACTCTCTTTATTTGTACAGGGAAACTGGCACGGGGATCCCCCAGCAGCAGTTGGGACTCAGCGATTTGCATGGACAACCGGTTATTTTCATCCCTGGAAACGCGGGTTCGTTTCGTCAGGTCCGTCATATGGCTGCAGAAACAGCTTGGCTCCACAAGGAACTTGCCAGCAATGAAGCTACAACTCACAACATAGAGGATGACAACGACGACAACGACGAGTCGCCGCTGTCAGCGCCTTTTCCCGGAAGTAGAAGTCGAACCTCTGCTTTTGCTAATGCTCTTGATGACCTCCATGGCCTCGACTTCTTCACGACTGATTTTGGCGAAGACCTAACGGCGCTGCACGGCAAGACTGTGCTTGATCAGGCGCACTACATCAATGCTGCAATACAACAGGTTTTGGCCCTTTACAAAGGCTCATCCCGGCCCACTTCTGTCATTCTCATTGGCCACTCCATGGGCGGTGTCGTGGCACGAACAGTCGTCGCTCTCAACTCGTATGCTCCAGAGTCTGTCTCTACCATCTTGACCTTCGCCGCCCCGCATCTGCTTCCTCCTGCAACAATGGACTGGGAAGTTGTCCAAATATACGAAAAGGTCAATCGATATTGGCAAGAAGCATTTGGAAAGACAGAAATCGGCCAGAATCCGCTGCAAAATGTTGTTCTTGTCTCTATTGTTGGCGGTTCTCTCGACAGAATGATCCCGGCGGACCACTCTTGTGTGGCCTCTCTAGTGCCTCCCACCAACGGGTTCACCGTCTTTTCTTCGTCGATTCCCGGAGTTTGGACAGAGGTTGACCATGAGGCCCTGATTTGGTACCGTGCTCTGCTCAAGGTGGTAAGCAAGGCATTATTAGATGTGGTGGCTGTAGAGCGTCTGCCGCACGCAACGCCGGCCAAACGTGCCCAGTCACTACACTCAAACTTCCTTGGCGACGCTATATCATCCAGTGACATATCTCTTGATGTCATGACCCACTTCCCGCAATACTATGTCGCCGACAGGGCTGATATAACGCGATTTGGACCAGCAGTTGCTCCGGAGACTCGCATCCGCTACTTTTCAATACCTTTTGCATCAAGCGGCTGGTCTTTTTCGCTCCTCACGGACAAAACTACCTTGCTAGCCAACTCGAGTGATCCGGAGGGTATATACGTGCTAGCTTGCAGACCTGGACCACCAACAACGCGTGTGAAGTCCATCAAGCTTGACGCCAATAGGCAAAATAGCTACGGTACAGCCCAGCTATGCTACAACCTGTCGCAGTTCAAAAAAATCCTGCCGAATGGTTTGACTCACATCAAGATACCTGTTGATGCACTCGCTCAGTTTGATGGCATTGTTGTTGTTGACAACTACTCCTACGAGACTGAAGGCATTCTGATGGCTGAGCTGACCAGAAATGATTCCACCTCGCGTATTGTTTCCGACGGGTTTTGGAGGCAACTTCTTGGCATTTCTTTCACTGTTCCTGCGGGGAAGATGGTTGATATATCTTTCACGGACGTGTGGTCCTCACTACTGGCTTATAAGCTGACGCTTTCCAAAAAGCCAATGATGCTGCGCCATTACACTCAGAACCCACAGGAGGCCATGTATGTGACGCAACAGAAATCGCAGATTGCGATCCACGGTGTGGCACCATTTACTCCTTTTGCCAAAGAGGACACGGGCTATAGAAACCTTCACGTCGAGGTGTGGGATCAGTCTCAAATTGAACTCAAGCTCAGAATTGATACCATTGGAAGTCTTGGTAAGCTGTTCTTCCACTACAGGATTGGATTGATAGTGTTCCCGATCACAGTTCTTGCAATGGTTCTTTATATTCAGCTAGAGCGCTATGCTCTCACGTCCAGTTTCATTAGCTTTGATGAAGGCTTACGCATTTTCACAAAAAATAGGCTGCCTTGGGTTTTGATATCTATTTGGTGCATCCCTTTCTTTCTGGCGGTTCCTTTCGTCAACAGCTTGCTCTACCTTGTAGAGCCGTCAATGGATCTAGGAGACAGCGAGCTTCCCACCATGGCCGTGAGCGGAAATTGCAACAACTTCTTTCTCGGTCTTGAAGGTCGCCATTTGCAGCTTATGGGCTGTGTATTCATTTGTTTCTCTGTGGGTCTGTGCCATCTCGTTTACTTTTTTGTGCTAGGTCTAGCGAAAGTGCTCAGCTTAGCGCCCTGGTTGTACGACCCTACAAACGCCTTCTTGTTGAGCACTGGCTCCAGAGTAATAATCATCACATCAGTGACCATCATGGCCTTCAAACAGCTGCCGTACCAGTTTGGCATTCTGGTTGGCTTTCTGTGTCAGCTCATTACAGCAGCACGATTGGAGTCGCTCAGCTCATGCGGGGACAATATGAAGAATTGGGTAATGACATTGCTAGTTGTTCTATTCTGGCTGCTACCACTCAACATTCCTGTTCTTATTGTATGGCTTCACAACTACATGCTCAACTGGAAACTGGATACCCCACACAGTCATCTCATCTCTATTGTGCCCATCCTGTTTTTGATTGAGCGCTGCTGTGCCGGTCAAATGTTACCGCACACGACGCGGTACTCTTATCTAATGTTCACACGCATCATGCTAGTCTACCTCGTTAGCTATGCGCTCATGTTTGGCATCCAGAGGTCTTACTGGCTTCACCACTTATTTAATTTTTTCTGTGCATGGCTTTGCATATCTTACCTGTAAACTAGTTTAATCAATCCTGACGAATAATGTCTTTCAGTTTTGGCAGGATTCGAGATGCTTCTTGGATTTTTCTGCGTGATTTGGCTACCCCAGGTTTCGGGACGGCCTTCTGGATTCCATTTCCATGAACAGCGTCATTACTTGGAAGGATGCGCGTAATAAAGAAGCGACAGGATCGTGATGCACGTTTCCAGCTCGTGCCCATGCGCAGCTCGACCAGCGGCTGAGTGGGTTGGTAGCGAAGTTTGTTTTTGACAACAATGAAGCGAGCAGCAAGGTTGTTACGGAGGGATTCCGAAGGTTGTTTGGACTGCCAGGCAGTAAACTGGTAGCCTGAGATTTCTTCGCCAGAGCCAATAAGCAGCAGTTGCTTGGAGACGAGGAACGGCGCGTAATGGTCCGTGCAGAGGACCCTAAGAGACTGCCAGTTGCCGCGAGTCATGGCTAGCTGCCAGGCAGGAAGCACGGAGAGCGGCACATTGCATCCAGTGACATCGAGAGCGAGCAAATTGAGCTGCATAATGTCGCGATAAAACTGGTCAGGATGAGTCGTGCCAGAGACGTCCAGCAGCAGAAGCTGCTGGGGCAGTGCACCAGTAGACATTAGACTGGGAGGAATGTCTCTGGGGAGCAGCTCAAAACGCAGTTTGGCAAACCTTTGGTATTTTGACACCAGGCGCAGGCGCGGGGAGTCCTGTTCCACAGTCCTTGGGGTCAACGGATGACACCGGAACCCCTCGTGGTGGCCGAAGCAGGCAGAAAATAAGCAAAACACGTGGTAAGAGTCGAAACCCAGCTCACATATGGTGGTCCACAGCAAACTGGCAGTGTTCCACGATAGATTTGAAAGCAGCGCATCACTGAGAGAATTGTGGTGATGCGCAATAGTGCTGGCACAGATGGCCGAGAGCGAGAGAGGACGGGGAGGAGAAGAAGACAACGGCAGCTGGAGCAGAGACCCATCACCGGGGCATGTGTAGCGCCAATCCTCGGGGCTCGCAAGGATTTCGTCCCTTATGCGAATGTCTTTGGCCCCTAGCCGGCTGCCATAGTCCATGTGGGGTGGGACGTGATGTTGACTTGTGGGGCGCTGCCCCACAGCTGGATTCAGGGATCGGCGGGCGCAATTGGAGGGCTGTATTTTGCATATATAAAAAAGTACATTTTGGTTCTGGCACTACTTCCAGTTTCGTCATCCCACTTACAAGGTGGGGAGCTTCTTCCAGTCTCGCCATCCAGCCTTACGAGGCAAGAGGAGCTTCTTCCATTGTGGCTTCCGGTATCGGAGCCGCCTCCGCAGATCCAGCGGGAGCTGCATTATTGGTTTGAGGAGCTGCGGATGCATCGTCCTGCATGGAGTTATCCTCAGCCTGGTGGCCATTTCCAGCTCCAGCAGGCGCAGCAGGGGTTGTGCCGCTCATATAATCATCGAGCTCCATGTCAAGCTCCTCGACGCTCTTGCGTACAACCTTGGCCCGCTCGCCCCGCAGACGGGTGCCCCGCGACGAGCCCCGCTTGGCGATAGCGTCTCCCATGATACGGCCAAAGTCACGAGGAGGAAGTATGCGAAGTCTCAGCGGCTGGCCAGCGGCAGACTTGCCGTCGAAGCGCGCAACGGCCTTGAGAGCGTCGTCGGCGTTTTCAAAAACGACCTCGCCCCGGCCCTCAGAACGCTCTGAGCGGTCGTAAAAGATCTCAACGCTCACCACACGACCAACACGGCTGAAAAGCTCGTCCAAATCGGCCTCCTGCAGCTCGTAATGCAAATTGTCAACCGCTACGACGCGACTGCGGCCAGACCCCCTGCGATCTCCTCTTCGGCGCTCTCCTCGAGGCTCTCCCCGGGAATCTCTTCTCCGACGCGGCCCGCCACCGGAAGGCCGGCTGCGAGGCCCCCGCCCATGTGATTGCTGTCCTAGCTCAATGATTTCGTCCAGCGATTTGTCCATCTTTGAATCGCGCGTGTGAAATAGCTTTCTACCAGAATCCTCGCTACTGCTTACAAGCGAAAAAGTAAATGTCTGGCTGGTTTCTGTGTGCAGTATTTCTCAAGCTAGAACGGCCCGCACTAGCGTTTCTAGGTTTCGTCAAAAGTGGTTGTCAGCCGGAGTTATTTTGGAGAAGTTAGCTTCAGCCGGTTGGGAGGGTGAAATAGTGGGTCGAGTCACTGGGGAAGTGTGACATAGTGGGTCGAGTCACCAAATAAGTAGCAATGGCCGGAAGGCCGGTTATAATGGCCCTCATCGGATAAGCGTTCACACTCTTGCATAGCATTATTTTTATTGCCCGTCTGTTGGTTCAGCCAGGCCAGTTCTATTCTATTATATGCTCAGTCTATAAGACCATTCACCTCCATCCACAAGCGCCCCGCAATAAACATGCCGTGCGGATCATAGCGCTGGCGCAGATCCTTCCACCGCTTCACATCGTCTCCGTACATCTCCGCAATGCGAGGTCGCAGACCCAGCATCTCACCATCATAGCCTGCGTAGTTGACATGATCGTCCTTCCAGCCAACAAAGTTCTTGGCCCAGTGTGGCTTGCCCCCGCTGCGATACATAATGTCCTCAAAGTCTTCATACCAGCGCTGGCACTTGGAGTTGGTGCCAAACGGCCGGTACATGGTCGCGTTGATAATGAATGACAGCTGGTCGTACGTGACGCGACCGTCCTCAGCGTACTCAAGATGCGGTGTAATGTCTAGGAATGGCCGCAAGTTGTTGCCCGGCACAGCTCCATGGCAGGCCTCAGCCTCGTCCAGCGACACATCCGTCTTGGAGCTGAGGCTGGGTGACAACGGTGAGCGCCCCGCAGCAGAAGGCGGATGAGTGCCATTGGAGACACGAAGCTCAATTGGAGAATGCACAAAATACTCACCAGTCTCTGCTCCGCGCTGAATGGCTGCCAGCATCTCGTCCAAGGCCTGTGGGCCGTTCGTCATGGGAATGGCCCATTCGTTCACAAACTGCGAAAAAAGACAGTCCATGTTGAATCCCTGAACCGACTTGGTCACAGCAGTGTATGTCTGTGGCAGCTTGCGGTGGTGCTGCTTGCCATTGACACCGTCAAACACCCAGCCCTCGACAAAGGGTGTCATGGCCGGATACACATGCACCGACACCCACAACAAAAACTCGTAAAGATATCGGTTAAACAGGTTAGAGAACCAGGTGCGGGGTGGCTTTGTCAGCGCATCCTTTGTCTTGTTCATGCGGAACAAAACAATGCGGTCAATGTACGGGTACCACCAAGCACCAGTATACTCGGCGCTCAGATAAAAGCTGGGCCAGATCTTGGAGCGATACTCCTCGAAGGACACAATTTCAAACTCGGTGCGAAGGTTGAATGCCGGAACCGTGCGAATCGTGGCATACACAATAATGCCAATCTTACCGAGAGAGAGCTGTGCGGCGCGGAATAAATCGGCATGCTCGCTTTCAGAACAGCGAATAAGTTCACCTGCAGCAGTGAGAACTGTCAAGTCAACGTACTGCTCCGAAACAAGACCGTGGAACGCCGACGTGCCGTGGGTGCCCGTCGAAATGATGCCTGCGACCGATTGTTCGGAAATGGATCCCAGAGATTGCATAGCCAGACCGTTCTTTTCCAAAAATTCGTTGAGTTGATAGATCCGCATGCCAGCTTCCACTGTGACATCAACATACTCGGCCTTGCTCGATTTTGAGGCGTACGGCGCCACAACGGATTGTGGCTCGTGAACCTTGACAATGCGGTTGAACTTGTCAAGATTGACAATCCAGCTACTCGTCATGGTAAGCATAGACGGGGAGTGGCCAGAACCGACCACCATGATGTTCTTTTTGAGAGCATTGGCATTCGAAATGATTTCTTGCAACTGGTGCAGCGTTTCGGGCTGGTAGTAGCGCTCGGGATGACAAAAAAACGTTCCTGCCCACGTCCGATGCCGTCTATACGTGATGGCCATGCCGAAATTGTCTTCGAGAGTTGCGAGCCTTGGATATCAGGGTGAGTCTCGGAGGTTTAATACCGCGTAGCTGAGGGTGGGCCGATATGAGGCGGCGGAAATTTCACTCCCGCCACATCACGTGAGAAAATGGTCGGGGTCGGGGTCGGGGTGGCCAGCAGCGCGCACACGTAGACGGGAAGCGGGAGGTAAAAGAAGAGGAGAAGGTGGTGGCAAAGAAAAATAGCGTTCGCTTTTTCAAAAGGTTGGTCTTCACAACCAGCGACCTGGTCAGGATCTGATCCTTCCTTGAAGAGCATACAACTTAGGAAAGCCAACCTCCCTAGCTTACTTACTCCTAGCTAAGCCACCGCTAGTAGGAGCAACTAGAAGCGTCCACTAGCGCAAAGTGGGGCTACAAAAAATGGTACAAACAGGGGATAAGAACGGGATAAAGTGGCGCAGTCTCCACACAATTTTCTTATGATAGTGCCTTCGTGACATCTGCACAGACAGCTTCGAATCGAGACTCAGTGGCAGCTTGACTCTTGACCCACGCAATCAGCTCTGGTCGCTTCAGTGAGTCAGTCAAATTCCCGAGCGCTAGATTTCCAATTGCCAGCAACAAACGGTACTTGGCCTCATTATCACTTAGCAGTTTGTACACTCCTACCACTGTTTCCGCAAGCTTTTTCTGGCTCCCAACAGGCAGGTCGCTGATGGAGTAGTTCAGCAACAAGGATGCGCCGGCAATCTGAAGCGCGTTGGACTGGGTTACAAGAGTAGGGACATTGCTAATAGCATACTCGAAGACGCTTGAAGACAACGCAGCAGAACGTCCAACGTCGTTGGAAATCAGATTACTGAGCGCACGCAGCGAGAGAAGACTGTGCTTGGGCACGTCTGGGTCAAGGGCAGAAAAAATCGTTTGGACGACAGCCGCTGCGGGGACAGTGGCGAGATATGGGATTGAAATGCGAAGCAGATCAAGGCCAATTAGCGAATCGTCAAGGCCCCACTCGCTGACAATTTTAACCGAGGCCTGGAAAAGATTCAACGCGTTGGTGGAAGTGACACCATCTTCAAGTGCGCTACAGATAACTTCCTCTTCAACTTTGCTGAGAGTTTTATGCTTGGAGTTGCCCGTGATGAGGGCCGAGCTGAGTGCCGCAGCCTTATAGGATGCCAGGACAACGTAGTTTTTGTAGGGAAGGACCGAGAACGATTTTGCGGACGCCGCTTTCGAATCTCCAGAAGCAGAAGCGGCGGGCGGAGCATATCGATCCGAATAAGGGTCATTAACTGGGAGATCAGCGGCCAGCTTGACACCCTCGGTGTTCGTAATAAGAAATTGGGCCACCTGGTCGACATAGGCGGCCGGAAGTTCATGCTTGTCGACAAAGTTGCGGGCTGCTTCATATGGATTCTCACTCTTGTTGTATGCAAGCTTGAGCGCGGGTTCACCGTCCTTGATATCGACATCAAAAATGTAGTCGTAGCTCTTGCCGTCGTCACCCTGGACTTTATGACCGGAGGAGCCTGCCGACGACACAACTTCACCAATTTTAATCCAGATACCAGCACTCCATTGATGGGCCTCTGTCTTGAACGTCTGAGGGTCCTTTACGACAACAACCTGGCCTTCCTTGGTACCGGGGGTTTTGAGAACGGCTGGGTCGGAGAGTTGGTCTGACGAGAGCTGCTGGTCCTGACCAATAGCAGAGTCAGCGACCAGCGCATTGAACTCTGCAATTTCTTCTTCGGATGCAGCGTCTGCCGGGTTACTAGAAAAAACACGGACGTTGTAATCTGATCCTCCGACGGCGAGACGGGGGCCCGCAGCGTCGACGGACCACACCGAGACACACGGTAGTGTGATGGCCTGGAGGAGAGCACCAGATTCAACCGAGGAAATGCGAACGGAGCGGTCCTCGCCACACGAGGCAATTTTCCCTTCTCCTAAAGACACCACAGCGTAGACAAAAGATGTGTGTCCCGCGTCAATGGTGCGCAACGGCGTGGGCGAGTCAAAGGACCACAGTCGGACCGTCATGTCGTTTGCACAGGAAACAAAATGAGCCTCATCGACCAGGGCCACGCAGCGTACAGCTTCGGTGTGTCCCTTGTAAGTTTTAAGCAGCTGGCCACCACGAGTCCACAGACAAATGGTGCCATCAGCAGCCGCTGTGAGGATGTCTTTGCCAACAATTTTGACTGACCAAACGGCCTGGGTGTGACCAGTGATCTCAGCAACCTGCTCGAACTTGTCGAGACTCCACACCCTCACAGTCTTGTCCCAGGACCCCGACACGACTGTGGTGGCGTCGGCGTCGAGAGCCGAGACATTTGCGGTGTGGCCGAGAAGAATGCGGGGATCTCCGGGGATGCAGACAGTGATGGATCCATCCTGTGAGCCGACCACTGGCGTTCCCTCTGCGCTTGCCACTGCATTGAGGTAGCCATCGGCCTTGAGCGCAACGTTGGACGATTCTAGAATGGGACCGTTAAGGGTCCAGGTGCGGGCAGTGGAGTCGCGAGATACCGAGGCCAAGGTGTTGGAGGAAAGGAATTTGACCTGCTTGACATCGCTGGCGTGGCCTGCGAGTGTTGCAGATAGTTTATATGACATGGAAGTGGTGATGCGGAGGCAGTAGGTGGTGGAAGTAGTCAGTGGGCGGTTGGGTGTGAGGAGATTAGCGGAGGAGGTTACTGGAAGTAATCAGTGGGAGGTGGTGGTGGTGGTGGTGGTGGTGGTTAGTGGATGATGGTGGTTAGTGGGTGGTGGTTGTTAGTGGGTGGTGGTGGTAATTAGTAGTGGAATAGTTGTAACTTCGGCGATGGTCACTGGCGGTGGAAGTAGTCACTGGGTGACAGTCTCGGTGACAGGCTTATCGTGTCATGGGACAAGAACAGTGTTAGTTACTAGAATACGCTCAATAAATAATTGGTCTAAGGGAACGATACCAGGCGTTAACGATTTGTAGAAAGCATGTGCCAAGCACGGTGACCAGCCGAGCTGTGTCTGGAGGCTTATCAGGACCAGGGCATAACTCTACGTAGCAGCAATATGGCAGCACTGGGCAGCAGCAAGGTGGGGGAAAAAGGGACAGAAAGGAATTGTGAGTCACTGCAGACAAAAAAAATTCGCTACCAGGCCATTTCTTGCAAACTGACTGGCTTCTTCACATATCTTGGACATGCCCGTGCGCGCTCAACAATGCGGCTGTGGTCTCACCACCAACATAGGGGCTGGCGCAGTACACAGATCGAGTGTCAAACACCTGCCAGCTTAGCTCTGCTCCATCTGCTTAGGGCCTCGATCTAACCCAGCCGTTGTCACAGAAACGACCTAGCACTAGCAGAAATAGCTCCAGAAATAGCTCCCTCCCCTCCCCATGGTCCGCAGCCCCCTGTCACCTGTCAGCGGTACCCTCGGCTACTTAGTCCCAGTGGCTTAGCCCGCCCCGTAGTCAGCAGAGCCCAGGCCTTTTCCCACCACAAACCACGCGTGGCAGACGCTCACTCATCACATCCACTTTCCAACAGAATGCTGCTTACTGTGAGCGGACAGTCGATGCGGGTGACGACCCAGGAGGGCCGAGCGCTGGAAATCTCGTGCCCAGACGGCGAGATGGCCGAAACCACCACTGTCTCGGCCGAAAAGGGCCGCTACATTGCCGCCGTCCTCGGCATTGTTCGTCTGCGCCTGGCAAAGTACCTGGTGGTGGTGACAGAAACGAAGGTTGTCGGTTCGCTGCTCAATGACCAGATCCTGCAGGCCACGGGCTTTGATCTGGTCTCGCTCCAGGGCAACTGGAGAGTCAAGAATGACACGGAAACGACGTACTTGAATCTCATCAAGAGCCAGCTCAACAGCGGCAAGCTCTTTTTTTCCAGGACATTTGACTTGACCAACTCGTTCCAGCGTGCCTCGGCTGCTCCCTCGGTTCCTGTCGACGACCGCTTCTTTTGGAACCATTACCTGGCGGAGGACTTTTTGAGCCAAGGCTTTGGCGACTTTATCCAGCCAGTAATTTTCGGAGTCGTGTCGCTTCACACGGCTGTTTTGTGTGGCAAGCCCTGCCAGTTTGGCCTTATCTCGCGCCGCTCGCGCCACCGTGCCGGCACACGCTACTTCCGCAGAGGTGTAGACTCTGAGGGCCATGTGGCCAATTACAACGAGACTGAGCAGGTCATTGTGATCAATGACCGACTCCTGTCCTATGTCCAGACGAGAGGCTCGGTTCCGGCCCACTGGGGCGAAGTCAACAATCTGCGCTATAAACCTGTTTTACGCATTGGCGAGTCGGTCGTTGACAATGCCGCCAAGCATTTCGCCCAAGAAACAAAGCTGTACGGCAAAAATTACCTTGTGAACCTTGTTAACCAAAAGGGCTACGAGAAGCCTGTCAAGGATGTGTACGAAAGTGTTGTACAGAACCTGTCGTCGTCTCCCGTCGGTAAGGACCTCGAGTACACTTACTTTGACTTCCATCACGAGTGCTCCAAGATGCGCTGGGACCGCGTTTCACTGCTAATTGACCACCTGGTGGAGGTGGGGCTTGATAAGCAGGGCTGGTTTGAAACGGATGTTGATTCCCGCAACATCTACATGAAACAGACCTCTGTTGTGCGCACCAACTGCATGGACTGTCTGGATCGCACCAATGTTGTGCAAGGCCAAATTGCCCGCTGGGTGCTGCACCAGCAGCTGCAACACTTGGGGCTTTTACCGGCCGGCTCCAACTGGGATGCCAAGTTCGAGGAGATTTTCCGCAACACATGGGCAGACAATGCCGATGGTGTCTCTATTCCCTACTCTGGAACTGGAGCGCTCAAAACAGACTTCACGCGCACCGGTCAGCGCACCAAGCAGGGTGCATTGGCTGACTTGCGCAACTCGATTGTGCGCTACATCAAGAACAACTTTTTTGACGGTGCTCGTCAGGACTCGTTTGATGTGCTGCTGGGTAACCACCATCCGTATGAAACGGTTGAGTCGCCGTTTGTCGATAGACGCCCGCTCAGCCTGCAAATCATGCCATACTTGTTTGGTGGTTCGCTGTGCGTTATGGTGGCGGCCTACTTTTTCCCACGCACCGACTCCCCGCAGTTTGTCAACCCGCTGTTTTTGTTTCTTTCATGTGCCATGTTTGTCTACTCCGTGTCGGTCTTTAACCGCCAGGGTTTACAGTTTGTCAACTGGCCCAAGCTTTGCCCGGTTGACTTTGTTGCGGATGTGAGCGTTGTTTCAGACGGCACAGTCTCTGGCAAGATCAAGAAGATGCAATCGGTGGCGGACAAGCGCACCGTCTAGGCTCTGCTGATAATAAGAGCAAGGTGAATTGCAAGTGGAAGCATTCCAGCTATATATTACCTTTTGAATAATACGTCTAATATTTGGGGATACGAATGCACACTTAGGTTAGATATTACTTTGATATTGTTTTTGCTATTATACGTTGATACTTGATAAATAAGATTTACTGTTTAGGGGCCCTATTCCAAGGCAGAACGAGTTTCTAGCATCTCGCGTGCCTGCCGACTGAGATCGTACTCGTCCAAAACGGTAGCCGCTAGATCTTTTCCGTGCGAAGTGACAACCAGCCCACCTGTCGCCGATTGCACGGCGTAGTTGTCCTTGCCACCAACAACGACTTTAGATACTGTGCCCAGTTTAAGAGAAGCAGCTATAGCCTGTGTCTCGGAGAAAGCCGCAGCAAGCTCCAGCAGGTCAGTTGTTTCTGGGGAATTGCTGTGAATAATTTCCCCAGTGCTTGTAGAGAGAAGTGTCGGCATACTTGGAGGTCTGTGGGGAGGATGCCCTGGGATGCAATTAGGGGGGTTTGGCTGGGCGTTTGCTGAGTCTGTTTGGGGGTGGTGGGGGCGCGGGAGGATTCAAAGATGGCCGAAACAGTTGAGGGAATTTATACGAAAAAAACGAAAACTTGGGAAGTCAAATGGAGAGATTTGAATAGGCATCTGGCCTTCATTTCAAGAAATATAAACAACTCTTTATCGGTGCAATTCAGCAGCTTGAGCTGCGCTGGGCCCCGCCAGTGGGGCACTGCCCCTTTTGCACAGCCGCACAGAACTCCATTAAACATTAAAAGCGCGTGGGCGCCACTAACCGCGTCGCACAACAACATGGAGGCCCATCGGATTGACAAAAAGTTCCTCGATGAGAACCACGATAGACTGACTAATCAGGTAGTCCGTTTTGTCGGAACCCCCACCGATCTCAAAGGCGATTTCGCCACTGTGGACTGTGGCGGCCCAATCAAGTGCCTGCTAAATAATGAATCGACGCTCTCAATGGGTCGTTACGCCGAAATCACAGGCAAGTTGGACGCGTCGGGCGAAGTGACTATTTATAAGATTATTGATCTTGGCGAGAAGGCCGATGTTGGTCTCTTCCAAAATGTAGTTTCCATCAGTTCCAAGTTTCCGGCCCTGTTTCCGGAGCTCAGGTAGTATATAGAAACAAATGTATTGGATAGCGGAGGCAGTTCCCAGGATCCGTACAGCAGCTAGTGCTCCGGATCTGTAGCGAGCGAGGAGCGTGAGCAACATGGGGGCTGTGGCAGAGCTCTAGGCGGGCTGTAGCTGAAATCAAGTTGGCTAGGGAAATCTGCGCAGCTTCGCCAACAACCTTTCCGATCACTGCCCAGCACCACACACTAGGCACAGTGAGCGTGTGAAAATGTTGCTTTCAAGCGATAGCTATAAAACGACGGAGACAGAAAGGTGTAGGATTGACCAGATGTTGAAGAAGCCCAACTTATCGTGCAGATACTGAAGAGTGTTGTCTAACCTTTTCGATAGGATAAGCTGACAATTGGCAAGAACTCAACAGAAGCATCCCGTCGTCTCATTTGGCCACTATAGCTTGAAAAGTGCGCATATGTGCGCTAGCCTCTGGAGGCAGTGGATGCCCCACAGCCCATTAGAGGTGTTTTTCCTCGGAGGCG
This sequence comes from Grinbergsozyma bentonensis, assembly GCA_030561725.1. NCBI lineage: Eukaryota > Fungi > Ascomycota > Dipodascomycetes > Dipodascales > Trichomonascaceae > Grinbergsozyma > Grinbergsozyma bentonensis. The sequence goes on along the minus strand of JAKTYB010000004.1, from coordinate 228,162 downwards.
CTAAGTGGTGCGCGGCATAAGCTCAAGCACAGAATCTCCAAACCTTGGATTCAAAGTCGATCGAGCTAGATTGAGAGGCTCAAGTGCAGGGGTCGACTTCGCTGCCTCTTGACATTCGTGTTATCTGCCTGAGCATTCATTACTGAAAATGGAGGTTAAGACTTTCGGATCTTCGTGTTACTTTGCAATAGTGACATTTTGAGTCCTATGAAGATGCGGGCATCTTTTGCTCGATGCCACTGATATTGCAGTAGCGTAGCACTGACACTCTGTATAGTGGGGCTCACATCAATCCCACTCACCACTCGCTCAACTATTTCAGGTCCATCTACGCTTTTACGGCTTGATTACCACCTCTGGGCCTCAGGCTGGTCTCATTTGAACAAGGCGAAGCTTCAGCAGCCATTTGTTCTCAAGACTGGCACAACACGGCCCCTCCTTAGCTCAAAACCTAAGCCCGTTCAAGCTCCAACATTTGGGAGTTCGGAGCTCTGAGCCGCCTTCGCTACCCCACCCTCCGTCCTACATCATCTCTGGGAGTTTAACCTTTTACCGTTTCGGGTGTCATGCGCGATGAGGTTTCAACCTACTGTTCGAAGAAAGGAGAAGCTGTTCGCAGCCAAAACTTTGGAAAAAGTCATCGCCTGAATAGATTGTTTTGGGTTTGCTCCTGCAGATGTCTTTATTAGACACTAACTGCTGTTGACAGTGGGGAAGTAACTGGCTCTGGTCGGGTTTATAGTGTCTACTGGCTTGTCATAGCCATCTTACTCCTTGCTAATCGTTCAACATTGACTGGCTGCTTGTTGGTTTCTTTTCCTATAATTCGAGGCTCAGTATTGGCCTTTTCGTTCCTCTGCATCGCACACCGCCTCAATTATCAAGTGTATCCTTATTCAGTCTGTCTTTACAATTAATAGCACTTGATGTGATAGAGCCGATTCAACTTGGCATACGACTGCGAGCTAACGTTGCAACGACTGTCGACATTCACATCACTTCTGCCCTTCCCTGTCATCATTTCAATGCTGAGTGCTCAGTATCAACATCCACCAGCGGCAAGTGATCCGCTAAACGAAAGGAACTGGAAAGTGCTTATCGAGTTAATGTGAGAATAATATTTCGTGATCAATAGAGCTCATACGGAATCATAGAAAGAGCTGAGGCGGATGAAATATTCTATTGACTGTTTAAAGAAGAATGACTTTCAGAAGAGTCTTTTGCGCTCTTATACCTCACTCTTCTCTACGGGTATATGTGCAGCGTGTGCCACACAATTGCCCTCGGTACTTTCAATCATGGCTGTGATAGTTTGTGAGAGACCGGCACCTCCTATCGCATTTTGGTGGGAAAAGACTAAGATAAACGTTGATTCACTGTTTGTACCTTTCGTCCGTCAACAAAAGTACGATGGGTAGGCTCTGTGGAATACCAGTGCTCGCCGAAATTTGATTAGGAACCTATGGAGAGCCACAAAAACCTACCGAAATGGGCTACTACAAAACCAACAAGCTCCTTTCTCTCCCCTCAAAAAGCGTATTCATTGCAGTTTTTAGATCGATACTTGATCTCTCAGAATCTACCCTCCCATCTTCCTCCTCCCGCTCCACCACCACCTTGGGACAATGGCGGCATAGCCAGCTGCGCGCAATAAGGCGTTAGTGTGTCAAAGCCCCACTTCCCGAAACACAGCGGGGATTTGCGGAGAACCTGACCATTTTAAAGTGGGTAGTTATATCTGGCTGAGCAAAATCTCAGCCACCGCCAAGGACCCCACGCTAAATGCCGCCCCCCGCCCAATCCTGGTCCGCACCTCCTCCCCCGGCCGGCCACTGGGCCTCCAAATTGCCGCCGCTGGGAGAAACCCCCCCAAGTCCCACAATCTTCCGGCCCTCCACAAACCAACCGTTCTGACATATGCTGACGTCGCTGAGCAAAAAATCCCGTGCTGCACGCGACCGGTACGCCGTGGTGATCGATGCCGGTTCCTCAGGGTCCCGGGCCTACGTTTACAAATGGGAAGATGTGACGTATTTGCAGCGCACGGCCAAGGAGACGGACAAACTCGTTCCGGTGGAGTTTGAGAAGGACTGGAACTACAAGATCCAGCCGGGTCTTTCCTCGTATGCAAACGTGGTAGACGAAGAGCATCTGTGGGAGAATCATCTGGAGTCTCTGGTGGACCATGCAGAGCGCATTGTCCCCGAGGCCGAGCGGCCCTACACGCCCATCTTTCTGCTGGCGACGGCCGGCATGCGAATGTTGCCGCAGGAAAAGCGGGAGCGCTTGCTGGCGCTCACGTGCTCGTCTCTGCGAAAGCGCACGTCCTTCACAATTCCGGACTGCGAATCCCATGTCCAGGTCATTGACGGCGAGACGGAGGGCCTCTACGGCTGGCTGGCCCTCAACTACCTGCTCAGCACGACAAACAAGGTCTCAGACACATACGGATTCATGGATATGGGCGGAGCGTCTACCCAGATTGCCTTTGTGCCCAAAAAGTCGGAAATTGACCGCCACATCGACGACCTCATGGAGGTTAACTTGCGCCTGCTGTCAGGCGACGAGATCCACTGGCACTTGTTTGTCACAACCTGGCTGGGCTTTGGTGCTAACCAAGCCCGTTCCACGCAGCTTGAGACTCTCACAGACGCCGACCCCTGTTCGCAAGCGTCCCTGGAACTGCAAGTCGGAAACCAGACCGTCACAGGCACCGGCGATTTTGACAAGTGCTTGAGTTCACTGCACACGCTCCTCAACAAGGATATGCCTTGCAAAGACGATCCATGTCTCTTCAATGGCGTTCACGTCCCCACTATCGACTTCGACGTCAACAAGTTTGTCGGCATCTCCGAGTACTGGTACACCGCTAACGACGTTTTTAAAATGGGCGGCAAGTACGATTTCGAGGAGTATCAGAAGGCTGTTCGCCAGTTTTGCACTCTGCCCTGGGCAAAGGTGGTGGAGAACCATCAAAAGGGCAAGTACGAGTCCATGACACTGGACCAGTTAAAAAACGCATGCTTCAAGTCGTCGTGGATTCTCAACATTTTGCACGAAGGCTTTGGTGTGCCGACCGACAAGCGCGTGCAGGATTCGGCCCGACTAGCCAAACGCGATGACGAGCTCACCTACGTTGAGCGCCTTCAGCACAAAAACGAGCTGTTCAACTATGTGCGCCAAGAGCAGCAGCAGCATATTTATTTGGGCGCTCCCGATGATTCGGCAGTGGAAAACCTCCCCGCCAACTCTTCTGTCGCTGCATATTCCCCTACTTCTCCCTTTTACATGCTCCAACGCCGCGAGATAGCTGACTACCAGGATGCCTTTCAGTCTGCACTGCACATTAACGGCGAAGAGCTGTCTTGGACGCTTGGCAGGGTTTTGTTTTACGCTTCTTCGCAGGTCCCTCCGCTAAGCTCTGTGGATTCCCTTCCTGTCGGTTTCCGCGGCGCTGGCTCTACCAAATACATCTATGGCGGTGAGCAGCTGCCTGAGTCGTCAATTAGTGCTGTGTCGCTGGCAGCCTTTGGCTTGTTTCTTGCCATTGTATTTTTCGGTCTGCGGCACCTTTTGCGCCTTTCAAACGGCTCGGAGCTGCGCAAGATTCGTTCGTCGCTGCAGCTCGGCCGGCTGCCGGGCTCATCGCTGTGGTGTCACATGCCTTGGGCCAAGAAAGATGCCTATTCTCGTGTTGAGGCGCAAGAGGAGACCGAGTTGGAGGATAGCGCTGGGTTTTTGCGAGTCGCCAAGCAGTATCCAATGTCGCTGGCGACAAACTCGCAATCCTCGGTCAATCTGGCAGACATGGTTGCTCGGACTCCTCACGACCAAACGGCAGTATCTGCATCCAGTTCTCAGGTGCCCTCGCGGGCACCGTCTCGTGTCGCATCTCGAGTTTCTATGAGAGAGGATTTGATTCGCACAAAGTCCATGCCAAATGTTTAGCGGTGCCCTGGGGCACTGCCCCCCGAAGTATGGTCTATCCGCGCCAACAGTATTTGACTGCTTCGCCTGCATTGATGTGCAAGACAAGGTAGCCTCTATTGCGTCGTTCTTTACTGTCGTGCACCTCTGCCGCAGCTCGTTCCCTTGAGCCCGACCCATAAACCCGCCACTTTACCGGCTGCGCCATTTTCCAAAAACCGGCCGCCGCTGGCTCCTCATCAACCCTGCTCAGCCAATATATGCAGAGGGCGTGCAGTGTGGCCAGGGTTGTGATGCAGGGTTTGGGGGTGCTCGACACGTGAGACACGAGGTCTCAGGGCGATGCTGGGAGGCAGAGAGACCAGGGGCTACCGGGCGCGCTTGGCAAATAAAGGCCGCGTGCAGGGTGGTCGTCTGTGTGTGCTATATGGTCGCCGCCAGAAATGGTGATATAGCATGCCTAGACCCAGGAGCTAAGGAGCTCACGCGCGTTGAGTGGTGCTGCACATGTACCGTCGCGCCTAAACGTATTCGCTGCAGCCCCTGTCGCGCGCACGCGCGCGCACACACCGTCCAGATCACAGCCGTGCGCCGCGATCGCGGCGGCAGGTGGCAGGTGCCCGGATGCACCTCGCCGCCGACCGTACAGGAAAGGTTTGATGAACCCCAAGTGTAATCTAAAATAAAGACTCTGGCGCGCACTCAAAAACCTTCTAAGCTTCAGTTGATTATCCATGCCGATCGCTGCCCGAAGCGTGTTATGAGCGCCGCCTGCCTCGCTGTGTCATCTATCAGTTTCTAGTTGTATGGGCCATTTAGGGCGTCGGCAGGGGCAACTGGGGCAGCTGCTCGGCGGGCAGACAGCCCAGATGTTGCCCGATGGCGCGCAGATGGAAGCAGAGCAAGGATGGCGGCTGTGAGCCCACAAGACGAGTGACGGATAGAACTGACAGGGTCTAATACTGCTGGCGTCCTCGGCCAAGATACCGAGGGAGGGCGCCAACGCAGCAGCCGCGAGCCGGCGGCTCTGGGTTAGTATGCACAGCCGTGCAAGGGCAGCTGCGGGTCTGGCTGCGACCAACAGGCGGCGCCTGCTGCTGGCGGCACCTGCTGGCTAAGCAATGTCCCCCCTCCCCCCTGCCCCGCCAAACATTGGACGAACCAAATCTTGGTCCCCATCTCGCCCAATCTCGGCTCAATCTCGGCTCCCAAACTCCGCTCCGTCCCACTTTGCGTCCCACCCCGCAAACTGCTAGCGACAAGCCACTAGCTTGCCCAGCCCTCTCTAGCACCATCCTCTCCATCCACTTCCTCCCGAGTTCGGGCCTCCCCCCTTTTCCACGCCTTGCACACTGTTTCAGGGTCCTTGCCCGAAAGCAGCATCCCCTAGCCCGTAGCTGTGCATGCGCATTGCTTTTTGTTCCGCTAATAGCCAATCTCTCCCTCAACACCCCCCCTCACCCCCAGCTCCTTTCGGCACCACCCCCAAGTCGCGAGCACCTTAGGCGCACCAAATTATACCAGGCAAAACCACTTTCCTCTGTCCTACACCTCACACAAACCGCACGCCACTTACCGCATCAACCCTTTGCCGCAGAAAACCACAAAAATCTGCCGCTGGTTTGTGCCGAGAGACCCCTCGATTCCAAAACACGTGTCTCCTTACCCCTACTGGATTTTCGTCGCGTTGTTTGGTCCCTGGAGCCTTCCTGCCCTCCAAGACGAACAACAGCACAGCTTTCCACACCGCATAGCTTGTGACCTTGTTGCGCTCTTTGCTACCCTAGTCTTTTTTTTCTCCCGGTGTTTCTTTGGACTTGCTTCGCCCAGCCCAATCCCCGCGCTCGTTTGTCGCTTGACTGAAGCTTAGCCGGGCTACCGATCTACACGTCACAAACTCCACAGCTCTCCCACTGGTTGACCCCACTACTCACCAAGACTCCCAACGTACCGCAAAGCACCGTTCCAAGCTCACCGCCGGCGCCTCAAAGTTTCACAGCCCCAAACTTCTGAAACCCATCCCTCCGAAGACGTTGGAAATCCCTGGAAATCGTCCTAGACTTCCCCCTGCAAACCCCTCTGCAACTGCGGATCTCGGCCCTCCTCCAGCCCCCAGCACCATTCATTGACACCCCATACCACTAACCCCAGCATGTCCTACTCCACTGCGGTGTTTGCCCAAAACGCGTTTCTCAACCCCGGCCCAGCACCCGCCCCACCACCAGACCAGCGCCTCCAGCGCACCAACACACACCCCTACGACAGCCAGATCACCGACTCAGACATTCCTGATCCCTCAGAGCTGTCCCTCAGCTCCGGATTCCCCTCCTCGTCTTCTCTCTCCCCAGCAGACCTAATGAACCTCAATCCGTCCACAGCTTCCTCCCCTTCGTCCACCTCCTCAAACACTGGAAAGGCCATTAAACAAGGCTGGGCTTCCGTCAAGGAAGACGGCAGCATGAAGTTTATGTGGACCAAAAAGTACCTTGTGCTCAGGGACAATGCCCTCACGTTCCAAAAGTCTGAAACCTCTACCTCGTCTCAGCAGACAATTGCATTGGCAACCATCTCATCCGTTACTCGCACTGAACTCAAACCTTACTGCTTCGAGATTATGCGCAACTCCTCCTCTCTCAAGTCCATTTACGTGGCTGTTAAGAACGATGCAGAGCTTTACCAGTGGATTGACGAGATTTACAACAAATGCCCTCTGACTGGCGTCTCGTCCCCAACAAACTTCACTCACCGCGTCCATGTTGGCTACGACCAGGTATCTGGCGCCTTCACTGGCTTGCCAGAAGCTTGGTCAAAACTGCTCTCTGCATCTGCCATTACCCGCGAGGACTACGCCAATAATCCCCAGGCAGTCATCGAGGTTCTGGGATTTTATACCGCTCAGAACGAGCTAGATGGAAGCAATGGATTTGGTATGGGACCAACAAAGCAGGGCAGCGGATCCTCAGACCTGCTCGCCGACTGGACCCGTTCACCTTCGCTCAATGATGAAGCCTCTCCACCACAACTTTTCAAGCCCCGCACTAATCAATCTCTTTCAAGCTCGCCATCATCTTCATCGCTTTCTCTCAACAACTCTGCCTCCTCCTCTTCTTCGGCTCAGAAACCAGCCTATGGTGCTCGCAGCGCTAATGCAAACCATTTGCAACAGATTGCGCCTCTTCGTCAGGCCCCCAGGGCTCCGCCCTCCGCCGGTAATAGACCCGCTCCCAAGGTCGATGTAAGATTCCAGCAGTCTCAACAGCAACAACAGCGACAAGCAGTCTCATCCCCTGTGGAAACTCCTCGTACGCAGGCTCCTCAGGGTAGCTACCCAAGCTCGGCCATGTCTGCCCCAAGACAAATGCCACCAGCGGCTTACCCGCCGCCCAGCGGCAGCTCTTCGAAGCCAGCGCAGAGCCCTGTGCAGAGCTACCGCCAGCCTCCATTTGCTCACGACAGCGGATACTCTGTTGTGGCCCCTCTGCAGACCAAGAAACGGGTTCCCAACGCTCTTGGCTCCAAGAATGGTGAGTCTCCTTCGCCACCTCCGCTTTCGGCACAGCGTCCTGCGCCAAAGCCCTCGGCTAGCGCCAAAAAGGACGGTGCTGAAAAGGCTACCGCCCAGGCTGCTGCACTTTTGGAAGGCAAGTCAGCTCCTTCGGAGCGTTCGAAGAAGCGCAAGGAGGAGGAGAAACGCATGTCCACCATGACCGATGAGCAGCTCATGAATAAGTTGCGCTCGGTGGTGTCATCTCAAGATCCCGTCAAGCTCTATCAAATGATCAAGAAGGTTGGCCAAGGTGCTTCCGGCTCTGTCTATGTTGCACGTCCTCTGCAGGGTACGCGTCTGGCACAGAGCCACAAGCACGTTGCCATCAAGCAAATGCAGCTTCTCTCACAGCCACGCAAAGAACTTATCGTGACTGAGATTATGGTCATGAAGGAGGCTCAGCATCCCAACATTGTCAACTTTCTGGATGCATACTTGCTGCGCAACTCTGATTTGTGGATCGTGATGGACTACATGGAGGGTGGCTCGCTGACTGATGTTATTGACCATCTCAACCAGCCTCTTTCTGAGGACAAGATTGCTACGATCTGTCTCGAGACGTGTAAGGGTCTGCAACACCTGCATCAGAAAAACATTATTCACCGCGATATAAAGTCGGACAACTTGCTCCTTGACGCCCAAGGGCATGTCAAGATCACGGACTTTGGCTTTTGCGCCAAGCTCACGGACCAGAAAAACAAGCGCGCTACCATGGTGGGCACGCCCTATTGGATGGCGCCTGAGATTGTGAAGCAACGTGAGTACGATGCCAAGGTTGACGTCTGGTCTCTTGGTATCATGGCTATTGAGATGATCGAGAAGGAGCCACCATATCTTAATGAGGAGCCACTAAAGGCACTTTACCTCATTGCCACCCATGGCACCCCGCAGCTCAAACACCCTGAGAAGTTGTCTGAGGACATTAAAGGATTTTTGAGTCTTTGCTTGTGCGTTGATGTGGAGTACCGCGCCACTACAGCTGGCCTGCTCAAGCACCAGTTCCTGCTCAAGGGCTGTCCGCTGCGAGACTTGGCATCGCTGCTCGCTTACAAGCAGCGATCCTAGACACCCAGATGAATATTTATATCATTGATTTACGCAATATACGGATGCATTAATAACCAAAATACTGCCGCTAGGGCGGGGTTTTTGAGACTGTACAGGAGATGATCATTGCAGCAGCGGAGCAAAAGTGTTGCGTGCCGACTCGTAAACACCGAGAAAAATAGCTCCACCAGCGGAGATCCATGCAGTGCGTGGACCAATGCCCTTGAGAAAGGCTGAATATCCTTCCTCCTTGGCGATCTGGCCGGCAATGGCAAAAATGGACTGCCTGGTTTGACTCAGCATGAGCCGGGTCTTGATAACATCGAGCGGTGTTGTTATCGCGGCAGCAATTCCACCAGCAATTGAACCGCAGACAGAAGCCTCAGGTGAAGAAACACGGGCCACTCCCCTTTGTGCAGCACGTATGCTCTTAAACTTTTCATACAGCGGGAACTGGATGACTGTGAACGGAATTTCCCGGAAAACTGTGGACCACCAGCCACGGTAGAGGCCACGTAAAACGCCCTCTCCGGTGCTGTTTTTCAGAATGGCTCGAAAAGCTTCTAGTGATGTGCGAGCCTGGGCCGCCTGTGTGCGCTGCTTGACAACCTCTGAGGGCACTCGCACTGAGCAGGCCGTGACCTCACCAACTGAGGCAGCCAGCATATGCCGATAGGTGTCGTCCAATCCAAGGTCCAGTCCCTTCACGCCCTCATACGCAAAGAAAAACAAACCTGCGCCCGGAGCAGACGCCAGGACCACTGACCCGAGACCTCTGTATACTCCGCGCCAGCCGCCATTGGCCCAGAACCCGCCTTTGGCTTGGAGTCTGGTTTTCAGAGTGTCAATGGGGAAAAAGAAGAGATCTGTGCACGTACCAGCAACTCCACCGGACAAAAGGGCCACAGCGGAAGACGTTGTCTGCCCTGAAGATGACATTTCCGCTTGGCTTGTTGGTGATGGTGGGGGTGAAATTTCACTTCGGGAATTGAGTGCGGGGCAGGCTCCCAAAGTCGGCCGACTTTGCCGACACCAGAAACACTTGACAATATATGCAATAATTAATTTACCAGCGGTATATAGGTATATAAATAAGCGTGCAATACTAATACACTTTTTCGCCCTTGCGCAGGCCCCAGCGCGCAGGCAAGCAGGTGCCCAGGTCGTGGCACAGCTGCCCAAATGTCTTACGCACACGAACTGTAAGCGCTTTGGAAAATACGCGATCTTCTTTCCATTCAGCATTGTCAATATCCCGGCGGCAGGTATCAAGATCCATCTTGTCAATGTCAACAACCTTGCTGCGCGTCACCAACTTGTGCCCACAATAGCAGACGACAAAAATGAGAAGCGATGAGTAGGTAGCAAAAAACTCGGAGGTGCTCCAGGCACCTCGGAAAAACAGCGTCAGACCCATTAATAAGGAAAATATGCACATAAGGACAAAGCCAATGTACGCTGTGTAGGGTTGGAAGGGGCCTTTGAATGGATAGAGCTCCGAGTTGCGATCGGGAATATCGGGTCGCAGTTGCAAAGCCTTGTAAAATCGAATGTAGCAAAAGCACATTCCAGCCCAGACAATCAGAGATGAGGAGGAGCAGAGTGCAGCTAACCAGGTGAAAACTTCGTTGGCCACATAGTTGGCAGTAAGGTATGCAAACAGAGAAAAGGCAAACGACACCAAAGTTGCCACATAAGGCGACCCTCCTTCTGTGCATCGAGCAAAAAATCGAGGGATTCGGCCCTCCACAGCCAAACTGTACATCATTCTGGATGAGGCATAGAGGTGAAGAGAGGCTGTCGAGAGGCAAATCAAAACAGTGAAAACATCAAAGGTCGTTGCCGCGGCACACAGACCAGCATTCTGCAAAGCAACAAGCCACGCCGAGGCATTTTCAAAACCTGAGCAAGTATGCGAGTTTGTGTGATCATTGTCTGACTGAGCAACAGGGGTGTTGGAATAAACATTCGGAAACAGCGTCATGAGGCGAGGATCACCAGAGTAAATGTTGATTCCAAGGGCAAAAATGGAAAGAAGATAGAGAATTACGATTCTGAAAAAGATTTTCTTAGAAGCCGATGGAATAGCCTTTCGCGGATTGCGGATCTCGCCGCAGGTGGTAAACATGAGAGTCGAGCCAATGTAGGCAAAAAAGGCCGTGGTCACGGCCTCCCAGAGCTGAAGAAAGCGGCCGGCCGAGCCTTTGATTTCACTGACAATGGAATAGGAGGCGGTTGTCACATTGACATGGTATTCAGTGACATAGCTGGGCCTGAAAGGACCGTAGCGTGGATCAATAGATGAATCCCAGTAGCGGAAGCCAACGTATTCGTGGTAGGGGCTGCTGGCACCGGCGTTGTCAACAAACATTATGATTGTGAATGCAATGAAGATGAAGACAGTCATCAGCGACATCCAGTAGTGCAGCTCGCCAAACGCACGTAGATCAAACATGTTGACAATGAAGATGATTAGGAGGAAAAACGTGATCCAGACAGTGATGGTGGATGTCGGCACAGATAGCGCCGGGTAGTAGCCCAGGGTGAGCCCGGCAGCCGTGATCTCTGACGGCATGGCCATGGTGCATGAGAACCAACAGATGATGCCAAGGGCAAAGGAAAATGAGTCGTCGTAGACTCGCGCGCTAAGACCGACAATGCCTGAATGAGCAGGGATCAGCGAGAGCAGCTCGCCAAAGGACACGGTTGCCATGGCCACCATGAGACCGCCGATGAGAAAGCCGAGGAAGGTGCCTAGCGGACCAGCCGTGAAAAAGGCCCTTCCTGAATAGAGGATGATGCCGACGCCCACACCTCCTCCTAGAGACAGCATATCAAGCTGACGAGGCTTGAGACGGCGCTTGAGCATGGGAAGACCCTTGCGCCGAACCGTGCCGCCCAGAGCAGACTCCTGGTCCTCGAGCAGATCGTCGGCGGAGCTTTCATCAATGTCCATTGTCTCGTAGGAGGAGGCAACCGAGGGAGCGTCCACCGACACTCGGCCCCGGTCCTGAGCCGGTTCTATCGCCTCTGCAAGCCTCTCCTGTTGCATGACAAAGTTTTTCTGGCGCGTGTACTGCAGGTTCTGGCGGGATCCGTCAAACTTGTCAAAGCCATATGTCAGCGGGGCCTTGCCCGAAGAGAAGTAGTTGAGGTAGGGTTCTGGTTCGGGTGCTTCTGGATTGTTCTTTTTTCGCCGCTGGCTCTGCATTTTGCGTCGGCGCTTGTCCTTGACAAGGGTGTCCTTGGCGGTGCGCCGTTGGTAAGCCTCAAAGTCGGTCAGCTCGTCGATGGTGCGGGAGCGCTGCAGCACCTTGACAGCGTTGACAACGTCCGCATCTTCGTCGTCGATGCACAGCTCCTCGTTTTCGCCATCGCTATCGTTGCCAAAGTCGATAATGTGGCCGGGGATGGCGGCGGCAATGACGCTGGAGAGCCTGCGGTTGGGGGCGCTGGAGGGCACAATGTGGCCGTGCTGGGGAAAGAGCTGGGCAGTGGTGCTTGTAGCTGAGGCTGCTGATTGGCTGGGGTTATTCAGCGACTCGGAATCAATGTCAGTTATGCTGTCCAGCATTTTGGAGCCACCATGTGAAGACGGAGACTTTGCGGAGAAAGCGCACGGCGCTGAGATGATGGGAAGATGACGGAAGATGGCGGGAGGAGGGAGAAGGGGGAAGAGGGCGAGAGAGGGAGAAGGGGAAGAAGGAAAGGGAAAAAAGAGGAGGGAAAAGTCAGGAGAGAAAATGGAGAATGAGTGCCCAAAAAGTGGAGCTCACAGCCACCTGATCCAAGCCAGGCACTATGCCATGGCGTGGTGGACCCTGGACCCTTGGCCCTGGGCGCAGGCTTGGCCCGGAGATAAGCTGCGTCCTCCCAGCCTGCAAGCAACGGCGGCAGCAGGAGGTGGGTCTGTGAGTGGGGACGGGCGAGAGATGGGCGGACGCAGCTGCGCCTGACAGGTGAGGACCAGGGAAGTGAAAAGAGCGATGCCTTCAATGACAGATCGCGTGGCCAGTCACTACGTGTGGTTGCAGTGCTTGCTCTCAAATCGGTCTGGCCGACGCTTAGCGCTAGCGTCAAGACCTCTTGGCGCATGCTCCCCAGCGGCCGACGCAGTCCATGCAGCTCGAAAAGAAGCCTGTGAGGCCACAACCCGGATAAAAATGGCAGACGCTGCACAAGATGAGCAGAGCCGAGCCTACTGAACATCTGTCCGAATCCTCCCACGCTCTCTCTGGTTTGCCTTGCTTGCTCCGCTGCTGCTAGCGCCACCGCCTGCGACTGCTGCCTCAGCACTGAATATCGCTAGGCCTAGATCCAGACTGGGTCCCGCCCATCCCGCTCTCGGACTGTCGCAGAAGACTGAGTGTGTCCTGGTGAGTCACCCGCAAGCTGTCCGGTTACTATAGCTAATTCTGATTCGTCAACCAGTCCCCCAAGCTTATGTCAACCAGTTCTCACAGGCTGCCGGCGCCCGCCGTCTCTCTCTGCCAAGCCCAGATCTTCCCTCCCCCCCAACTCCCAACCCGTCGCATGACTGAGTGCCACTACAGTGGCCACACGTAGTGACTACGCCAGGTTTCCACTAGCTTCTTCCACTAACCCTCCTCCCACCACGCTTCCTCCCTTGTGATCCAACACTCTAGAAACATGTCTGCGAGCGCCATCAAATCCGCCATAAACGACGCAGCTGCCGAGGCAAAGTCGTCCGGAGACTACCTCTCGTATGCAACGGTTGTTGACCAACAGCTGTCCCGACTGGTGGAGCTGCAGGAAGACCCAGACCTGTCTGAGGAGCAGCGCGACTTTCTTGACGAACAGGCCGTGGAAACCGTCGCAATCCTCCACAAGGCGCTGGCCGCCGACCAGGATATGATCGTGGCCATTGGCTGGGATGTCCCTGAAATGCTGATCCGCTTGATTGGCGTGCCCCACCACTTCCGCAACGGCATTGGCTATTCCCCACTGTTTCGCAAGGTATCAACCCTGTTTTACATGCTGACCGAGCGTGGCAAGCACAAGGAGCTTTTCATCAAAGCCTGCGAGGGCATTGAGGCTCTCGAGTTTGAGCATGACCTCCACCACGTGTTTACCGCACAGTACTTCTGTCTCTTTGAGCTGATGCTGCAGTCTTTGAATCGGGTCAATGCCCAGAATCCCTCGGGATTCCTGGGCCAAGCCATCACGGTGCAACTCGATTCACTCTATCATTTCCAGGATCTCACCGTCCTCACGTCCATCGCCCGAAGACTGCTTATTTTCGGCAGAGACTACGAGACCAGACCCTCGCTCCAGCCGTGGTCAGCTGCCGAGCGCAAACTGCAGCACAACCTACTCCAAGCGTTTGTTTTCTGGAGTACTTATTTAACTCTCTTGTCGTTCGAACCCCAGTGGGCCCGCCGACACGCCCTGGAGCTGTGTGCGCTTGGCGCAAAGCAGCCTCTGAACTTTGAGCTCACAACGCTCTACGAAAGTCTCAATGATCTTCTAGATCGTTTATACCAGCTGGCTCTTTCGTTTGACTTGCCAATTGAAGATCTCTTTGTCGACGTCATTGAGGGCAACACTTCGCCTGGCGCGGTCGTCATTGCCTCAAACGCCTCCTTCGAAGACCCCGACAACCACCCCTGGAATTTTGCCGCCATTCTGGGCGACGAGGATGCAGCCGACCACGTTGGAAACGTTGACGAGGGTGTGTTCCTTCTCTACACCACCCACGTTTACAAGTACAAAAAGGTGGATCCGCGAGTGACGCTCACCAAAATCATGGGCTATGCTCGTCGTTGTTTGAGTGACGACGTGCACATTTCTGTTGGCATGATCGATGCCTTTGTGTTTTACGGCTTGTTTTTCTCGGCTACCACGACCCCAGAGCAAATCAAGGCCATCCCAGACAAGACTCTTTTCTCGTTCCTGCAGATAGTCGAGATGGCTATGCTCCCAAATCAACGCCCTCGTGAACTCAGGGCTATTGCAACCTCGCTTGTACGTCGTCTGTTGAGCCTCAAGGGCCCGTCCGCCACATTCTCTCATATTGAGGACACCATCCGACACTGTCCGTACGAGGCTATCCAGGATGTCATGATTCGCATGCTGAAAGAGTTTGTTGTACCTTCTTCCCGCAAGAAAGGCAAGTCTGACAGCGGTGATGACCTGCCTGAGAAACTCGGCGAGCTCAAGATTTCCCAGGAAGCACCCGCTCTCAAGCTGAGCGCAGAGCAGACCAAATCTGTTGAAGAACTGGTGCAGCATAGCGTAGATCGCTTAAAGGCTGAGGGCTTGTCTTCCGACGGGTTTGGAATTGTCATGACGTGGCTCAATTATCTGACGATAGCAGGTGGTGATGCCAAGTTTTTAGCTGGCATCACGGAGCAGTTGGAGCAAATTATTTCTGAGAAGCGCAAGGAAAAGGAACCAGAGAGCGCGGCAGAAAGCAAAAACGCGAAAAGGGCAGGCAGCGGCAAGGCTGAGAAGCAGGATTCGGACAAAACAGACAAGACTGATGATGCTGAAACAGAAACCGAGGAGGTGAGCAAGACTGAAAAGCACGACGACGCCGAAACTGAGACGGATACCGAGACTGAAGGCGCTCCGGCGGATGCCTATGCGCAGGCAATCAGCAACAGAAGGCGCCTGCTTCGCCTGGCGTTGGAGACTTTGAACAACAAGCGCAAGGTGTAGATGTTAATAGATTAATGCAATACATAGGTGTACAAGATGATGGGCTCCGAGCCGGCCGGAGCGCATGGATATTAAATGGTGACGTTGATGGCGAATCGGAAGAGCTAGAGCTCGATCGGCTCGTCCTTCTTTCCGGTAGCATGTGCTGCGGCGGGCTCTGCTGCTACAGGAGCCTCAGCCTTCTTGGCAGGCTTTTCTGAGGAGGGCGCGGACTTTGCAGGCTTTTCTGAGGAGGGCGCAGACTTTGCCGCAGAAGCAGCAGCGGCCTTGTTGTCCGTTGAGCCATCGGCAGCAGTGCCATTTTCCTCGGCGCCCTTTTCGTCCTTGGGCTTCTTGGCACGGGGTTTGGCGGGCTTCTTTTCCTTCGGCGAGCCCGCGCTGGCCGCTCCAGCAGCCGCAGCTGCAGCTGCTGAAGCCTTGGGCTTGATCTGGCGCGGCTTCTTTTCGGAGCTGCCGTCTTTGGCCGCGTTTTTGCGCTTGGACGATCCGGTGGTCTCGCGCACGGGCTCGTCCGATACGAGCGGCCCGTCGTAGACAAAAAAGCCGTCCTGCGTAGCAGCGGCTCTCTCTTCCCAAAGCAGCTCCGAGTCGTCGATGAACCCATCGGTCAGGTCGTATTTGCCGATCTCCAGCGTGGATTTCGACTTCTTTTTTGCCTGCTTGGGTGCGGCCGCTGCTGCCGGCGTGTCGGTGCCGGGCGTGGCCGCTGTGCCATTGGCTGCTGCCGGCGTTTCCCCACCGTTGGCCGCATTGGAATTGACATTGTCATCGTCTTCGTCGTCTTCGTCATCGTCCATGTCATCGTCGTTGTTTTTGAGCTCCGGGTGCATCTGTTCGTAGCCGTACTTTTCCTCCGACAGTTTGAGAATGTCGACTACTTTGTTGAGGGGCTGGCCGGCAGGGTCCCGGATAGCCACCTCGAGGTCCACCGACGGTCGGCTGATGATATTTTGCTGGTTGTTGTAGCCCGGCAGGCCTGGTAGCTCGGACATTGTGTGGATCGGATGAGTTTTGGCGCGGTTGATTTGGCGCTGCGTGGTTTGGCCCAGCGGGTTCGTGGGGCTGGGAATTGACGGGTTTTGGGAGAGCGTTTCAGGCATGGGGCAGAGCCCCATGCCTGGACTTAGAGGAGGTGAACGAGACTGGGAGTGAGTTGCAGATCGCAGCCTGGGTAGCTGCTTGGTTGTAGATGACAGGGCAGACTGCGTAGCAGCTCCAAGGCTACTTCTTTGCATGAGATGTCGCGTGTATTAAGCGGCTATGTACTGCACAAGTATAGGCAAGCCGGATGCAGGGTGGGCTGGTAAGTGCCTGTTTGTTGCCATAGAGAACGGAAGTGGACAAGCTCCACAAAGGGCGCTGAAAGGCAGACTGGGGTCACTGCCCCAGCGACAGATTAGCAAGCCCTCAAGCTATCTTCTGCTGCACCTGCCGCTTTGCAGCTAAGCCAGAACCGGCTGGCGGGCATGCTCTTGAAGCTCCCCTTCGTCCTCCTCCTCGTCCTCCTCCACAGGACTCTCCTCACCACCAATCTGGTGCCTGGGAACACTGGGCATCTGCGGGAGCTTATCCTTGTTGCCGCTACTCTCCTCGATCAGCGCCGCCAGCTCGCTCTCAACATCATCCAGGTCCTCCGTCGTCAGGTTCTCCGCCAGCCGTGCTGAAAGCTCTTCTTGGTATGCAATGCCCTCTCTGGAATCGTCCAGAATCTTGTCGACTCTTTCAAGCGGCATTTCCTTGTTGATCTGCTTGAGAGCCTGGTTTCCCTGCTCGAGGCCCTTGACAACGTCACGCTGCACGAGGGCAAATTCTATTGAGCTGGCAAGCTGGTTGAGCGTTGTCAGCTGCTCCTCGATCTTAGCCAGCATGGTCTGCTGGTACTTCTTGCGTTTCAGAGCAAGTTTGGCCCGGTCCTTGTCGCCCCTGGCCAAACACTGGCGGGCGATCTCCTGCTCGCGCGCAGCCACATCCGACATGCGTTTTTGTGCACGGTTGAGCTCGTCTCGCTGCATTTTCAGCTGCAGAATCGCTTTGTCATGGGTGCTCACTTTAGACGATGTTTGGCCCATGGCGGTAGATTAGAGGGGGGATAACAGAGGGTTATGGAGATGGCGGGGATGGCAGATTGGAGATAAGCTGTGGGCTGGGCTGGGAGGGAGAGGGCCATGCCAGAAGTCCCTGACGACAGTGGGCATTGACAAACTTGTAGGAAGCAAAGGGGTGAAGGAAGCAGTGGGAAGAGAAGAAAGGGGAAAAAAAAAAAACAGAGAGGACTGAGTCCAAGCTCACATTCGCTCACATGACATGTCCAATAAACTTGCGTCGATTCTGCCCATCCTCCCATGTTTCCATGCCACCAGATCCACTGTCCTCCCTCGCTCACAGCCGCACCAATGACTCCACACTGGCGAGGGCTCCGCCAAATTTCACTGAGCGCCCAAATTTCACTCAGTCCCCCCAAATTACAGTACCATTTCGAGCCCGCACCTCATTCCTAAATGCAGTCCGTAGCTGATATCACTGACAAGCTGAAGCAGGCCGTTGTTGGCGAAACCGAGGCCCCTGCCGCCGCAGAGCAGGTTATCACCCCCTGGGAAGTCGAAGGCGCCGTCGTCGACGGCGTCCAGCAGGGCATTGACTACGACAAGATTGTCGTCTCGTTTGGCTGCCGCAAGATCTCCCCCGAGCTGCTGGAGCGCTTCGAAACTGTGACTGGTCAGCGCCCTCACCGCTTCATGCGCCGAGGCATGTTTTTCGCTGAGCGCGATCTCGTCAACATTCTCGACAGATACGAGCAGGGAAAGCCCTTCTTTCTCTACACTGGCCGTGGCCCATCCTCCGACTCGATGCATCTTGGCCACATGGTGCCCTTTATCTTCACCAAGTGGCTGCAGGAGGTTTTTGACGTGCCCCTCGTGATTGAAATGACGGACGATGAAAAGTTCCTTTTCAAGCCAAAACTCACCATCGAGGACGTCAAGCGCTTTTACGTTTCCAATGCCAAGGATATTATCGCGGTTGGCTTTGACCCCAAGAAGACCTTCATCTTTTCTGACCTCGAGTACATGTCCAAGGGCCTCTACGAGAATGTTGTGCGCACGTCTCGTCAAATCACAACGTCAACCGCAAAGGCCGTATTTGGTTTCAATGATTCGGACTGTATTGGCAAACTGCACTTTGCCTCGGTCCAGATCTCCACGGCTTTCCCCACCTCCTACCCGCACCTGTTTGGCAACAAGTCTGACATTCCCTGTCTCATTCCGTGCGCCATTGACCAGGACCCTTACTTCAGAGTGGCTCGTGACGTGGCCGTCAAGCTCAAGTACAAGAAGCCGTCTTTGATTTTCTCCAAGTTCTTTCCTGCTCTCCAGGGCCCGGCCTCCAAAATGTCGGCCTCCGATGCCAATTCCTCCATCTACATGGTGGACACGCCCAATCAAATCAAAAACAAGGTCAACAAGCACGCCTTTTCGGGTGGTCAGGCTACCCTCGAAGAACAGCGTGCCAAGGGCGGCAATCCAGACGTGGACGTATCCTACCAGTACCTTTCGTTCCTGCTTGAGGACGATGAGGAACTCCAGACTATCCATGATGACTACCGTGCTGGTCGTCTGCTCTCTGGCGAAATCAAGGCCAAGTGCATCAAGGTTCTGCAGGAATTTGTCAGTGATTACCAGGCTAAGCGCGCCAAGGTGACAGATGACGATGTCAAGCTCTTTTCCGACACTACAAGAGAGTACTCTTGGGGCCAGGCCGAGCGCAAAGTTCCTGTGAAGGTTCCCGCGAAGGCTGCCAAATAGAGCATTGGCAAGGAGAGCCAAGACGAAGAGCAGTAGCACAACTATGTTGAGTTCAAGCTCCTGCTAAAAAAACCCTCTGCGGAGCTCAAGTACATGTATTTCCGCGATACGCCGGCACCAACCCACTGCCAAAACCTAGAAACAATGCTATAATATTAACTATGGATCTTAAGCCTGTTGAGCTTTGATGTACTCCACCAGTGCATCAATGGTGATGGCCTTGAGCCCGTGCTCTGCGGCGAAAGCCAGGCAGTCTGGGGTTCTGGCCATGAGTCCATCTGACTCCCTCACAAGTTCGCAAATAACACCGGCCGGCTGGAACCCGGCAAGTCGCGATAAGTCCACTGCGGCCTCAGTATGGCCACGGCGAGCAAGCACACCACCGTCGACAGCTCTCAATGGCAAAAGATGTCCCGGTTTTAGAAACGAATCTGCAGTAGAAGAGGGATCAGCAAGCTTCCGCGCGGTCAATGCGCGGTCGTGGGCAGAAATCCCCGTTGTGGTACCTTCGGCAAAGTCAACTGTGATAGTATAAGCCGTTCCATGTCTGTCGGACCGATCAGGCAACATGAGAGGCAATTCGAGGCGGTCTGCAATCTTGTTCGTAATTGGCGCACATACGTAACCTGAAGAGTGGCGGACAAGAAAAGCCATTTTCTCAGTAGTAACCGCCTCAGCAGCAATAATCAAGTCGCCCTCGTTCTCTCGAGATTCATCGTCCAAAACAACGAGAAATTCGCCGTTCTTATAGGCCTGCAGGGCCTCGGGAATGGAACAAAAGGACATTATGCGTAGAGAAGAGTGCGGGGGTAAAGATTCACTCTGGCTCAAATTAGACAAGAAATGGTTCGATAGGGGGTTATGCACAAGCTTCGATAAGCTTTCTACTAATTAAACTATGGGGCCTTGGAAACGGTCTTTCACTCTGGGGTATTTATGTCCTTCACGTGATTGAAAATTTCAGTCACCCCCCCCCTCAGAGCCGTTGACTAAGGTCTTGACAAAAATTACGCAGCCTCACCGTGCGGACTCAAGGTTAGTAAGCTGACAAAGGCAGTGAAGATAGATGGTCAAATATAGCGTAACTAATGTATCAAAGCTGCAGAATCTTTGGGGTATCCTGGTACAATATCAAATGGCTCCAGCGCGTCTGTGTCTATTTCCTGACAGCGCGACACAACTCATACCCCTCCCCCACATGCATCCGATGTACCCCACCCCCGCACAAGCCGAGCCACTACTGGCGACCGCCGAGCGACAGCCGGAACAGTTTTGGGCATATCTAGGTAATCACGAGAATATACATTAGATAAATAGAATCGATAAATATTAAACATTGTTTTGTGATTGGCCCAGCTGATCTCTGCTGTTGGACAGCTTGTAAAGCCTTCGGGCCGCCTTGTAGTCCTCAGACGTGATGGCAACTCCATCCAGCCACTTGATACTCTTGTTGTACATTGTGACAGCAAACTGGTAGCTTACTTTGCGATTGATAATCGTGTCGCTTAAACCGTTAGTGAACTGACGGTCCTGCTCAGCATTGCGTTCCACATACTCGCTGGTGCGCACTTGGTCGTAGTTTTCGCTGGTCAGCTCTGTTGCGTCAAAAAAGTTAGCTGTGAAGACATTGTTGCGAAGATCCAACATTTCTAGCCTCGGCAGCCGCTGTGCAACACCAATAGTCTCTCTAGCATTGTCAATCTGATTGCCATATAGCCACAAACGCTCAAGAGTGACAGCATGGTAAAGAGATTTGATTGACCGCAAACGATTGAATGACAGATCCAGTTGTCTAATCTGAGGCATAATGCTCGCAAAATTATCCGGCAGGCTCTCCAGCTCCACATTACGCATCTCCAAGACTTCGAGCTTCTGTAGACTGGGAAACGAGGGAAGTTCCGGATAGATAACGTGTTGCTGAGTCAAATGAAGCTCTCGAATACCGCGAAGCATCGACCAGTCCTGGATGCAGCTAGGCGCAATTTGATTGCGCAGAAACAGAGAATCAAGGGATTCGCCAATTTGGAGACTCGACAACCTATTGTAGTCGAGCATCAGCTGTTCCAGATTACTGAAATGACTTACATCAAGCTTCTCTAGGTATACATGAGCCAGAGATAAAAGCTTGAGACCAGAATGCCGTCTGGTGCTGGAAACATGTGAAGCGTGCGTGTTATCAAGAATGAGTTGCCGCAGGTTTGGAGCATATTCAACACCACTCACTCCACTAATATTGATATTACCAGAAAGATCGAGATGCTCCAGGTTGGGCATGTAGTCTGAAATTTTAACATGTCCGCTCAGCCTGTTTCTCTGTAGCGATACACGCTGCAAAGATTTGCAGCTCATGAGCGGAACCAAGCTTTTGATATTATTTTCATCAAGAACGAGGACCTTCAATTGCGGAAGAGTTACCACTGAAACAAGACTTGTCAAATTGTTCGCTTGCAGCGAAAGGGTCTGCAACTGAGTCAAATGACGAAACTGGGTAGGGTCCCCAATTCGGTTGTTGTCCAGGTTGAGATACTGCACAGTATTTGGTATGCCATCCAGAAAGCCAATATTGTTGTCGGCCATCTTCAGCCTCTGTAGTCTTGGACATATTGTGCCAAGTTCTCCAGCAGAATCTAGTTGGTAATCTGACAAATTCAAATCAACAAAAGCTTTCCAGTTGTGTTCTTGGTACCCCACATCTGTAAGAGCCTGGATGAGTTTGATTTTGTCTTGCGATAAAGAGGCATTGAGCCTGGAAACGTTGGTTACTTCCGGTGTGCTCAGAACAATCCGGTTCCTGCTGATTCTGGGCATTGCGCTATCAAGAATTTCGCTGGAAAAAAGAATATCCGAGTAATTGCGAGGAGCGGGGGTCGAAGGGTCCTGGGATATGCTTGAATGCGGAAGTTGAAAGGAAACCTCTGGCTTTTTGAACTGTTTTGCTGAGCGATGGGGGTCTCTCATGGCAGTTGGCAGTGGAGCATAACGAGTTGATGTTTGAGAAGCAGAATCGTTGCGCTTCGCCTTCTCTTGTTCCGGTGTGAAGGCATGATTTGCCGTAGGTTTGTGCACGGTACTGGAAGCAATCGACTTGGATAGTGAGCTTTCGTCAAGCAAGGATGTTTCTGGTCTGAGAGCACGTGCAGATGACCGCTGCGTTAGATTGGAAGGAACTTTATGAACAGCAGGGGGATGTGCAATGCTGGATGTTGCCGATGGGTTCATATGGCTGCTTAGGAAACTATCAGAACTCTGGGCAGAGATATCTGACGGCTCATGGGGGCTGTGAGCTTCCACGGGCAATCGTGATAATTGAGGCGCGACCAATGGAGAAGAACTGAGCGACGAGACATGCTCTCTTGGTGAGCGCTCATCAGCGGAGATGGATGAGACTGAAGCGTGAGAGTTTGAGACGCTCTTGATTTGATCCATCGAAGTTAATGCAGATGCATTATTCTCTAAAATGGAGAGGTCCTCCAGTGTCAGTCTTTCATTTTCTTGCATGAGACGCTGTTTAAGCTCTTTATCATCAGAAAATTTGGCCAGTTTGAGCTGTGAAGACATTCTGGGAAGCGGCTGTCGGCGGGTTGGTTCGGTGCGAGACGCGTCAAACTTTGCGCGCTCTGTGGACTGCAGCGAATCCAACGAACTACCAAAATCACTGCCACTGGACGGCTCCTCGTTTCGCCATTGAACCATTTTAGGCGGTGCTTTACCATACAGATGGGCTTCCTGGGGCTGGATAAGCTTGATATTTCTGGGTGGCTGTTTTTGAGGTGAGACAGTGTGGGGAGGCACTTTTGGTGGACCTTCAGTCACGGATTCATTATCAGATTCAGCAATGTGACTCTGAAGATGCAGCTCAAGGGCGTCCAGCGAGGAGTCGACGGGTCCGAGACTGGCTCCAGTGGTCCAAGCAGACATGTCTTGGGACTGCGAAACCTCAGATGGAGACTGAGGTTGTGGAGGCTTCTGGTTCAGAAGACGGGTATAAACGACATCTGCCTCCTCAGTGAAATTCTCTGTGGCTGATGCTTGTCGTCCTGAAGGTGCCGAGTTTGAATGTTCGGTATTATGCGACTGTTCTGCAATGTTAACATTGCGAAGACGAGCCATGACGCTCTCAGCGTCTCGCTGAAAGTCCTCCAGACCACCGGCGCTACTAGCGGTGTTTGCAGCAGAAGGGGCTGCCAGGTTGTCGAGCAATGCATCAAACTTGTGGTTGGTGTAGGTATCGTAGCTTGGCTGGAAGATTTTCAGCGGCGACGAAGATAAGGATCTCTGGCTAGTTTCTGGCGGTGTTGAGGCCATAGACTCGAAAGAATCCACCTTGACCAGTGCTCTGCGTTGAGGTGCTGGGCCAGGAGCCAGAGTGCCTTGGCGGGGCAAGGCAGGGACAACGGAAGGGCTTGCGGGTTGTGCTAGCTGCTGTTGCTGCTGTTGTTGGTGCAAAATTGTAGCTGTCGGTTGGCCCTGTTGGCGGCGGTAGAAGGTGGGCGGCTCAAACATGCTCTGAGCAGATGTTTTGAGGCCGTGGCGCTCCCTGAGCCGTTTCTGCCAGCCTGGCGTAGCTTTGGCCACACTGCCTGTCGGCTCAGCCACGCGTGTTGTGCCGACCTCGCCGTCCGAAAAGGAGTGTCGCGAGCGGGCCGTTTGGGCAATGTCTCCCTGCAGCACGGAGTCGGTGGTTGAGACGCACTCCGGGTCTGAGCGGGGCCATTCGCCCCACTCCTCGTCGAGTCCATCCTCGTAGGACCACTGCGGAGCTGATGCCAGCTTGGCTTGTTGTGCCGCTGCCCGAGACACCTCGGCGGGCTCTGCCAGGTCAATGGCGGAGCGATCGGGGTTTTTGGACCGGCGGAGCGGGGCAAAGTCCTCTTCTCCGCTGTTCCGCCGCATGTCGCTGTTGGTCGTGCCAGCCAGGCTCGCAGCCAAGTCGCTGTTTGTTGTGCCGGCCAGCTCCATTGTTTTGTTATGTTGGGACGGATGGTTTTGTGGGGAGGAATATTTCGTGTAGACCGTGTGCGGAGCGCGACGCGCGTGGGAGGAGGGAGAAGAAGAGGGGAAGAGATGAGGGAAGAGAAGAAGTGGGAGGAGAAGAAGTGGGAGGAGAAGTGGGAGGAGAGAAGCGATTAATGAGTAGCTCAGTTACTGCCCTGAGTTGAAGCAGGCCAGCCATTTATTCTCCATTATTTTGTGCTGTTGAGTTTTCGTCTCTCGGGGCTGGGCCAGCCCCAAACATCGCTTCCATCTCTCCACTACTGCGACCAGAAAAACCGCTGCTATGTATTCAATTGCACCTAGTCTCTTTCACTTCGCTCTAGTTGCTTCAGTCAAGTTTCCAGCCGGTTGCTTCAGTCAAGTTCCAGCCGTCTCCACTCTGCTACCGGACTCTGTTCACTCCATTATCTCTCCTATTTCACCACTCCAATATTCTGCAATTGTTCTTCCCATCCCACTCCCCTCCTCATCTCCCTGCCCGCTCTTATTCTAGTCCCAGCATTCACTGACCCTCCCAGTGAAGCCACCCCATTAACTCACTGCCTCTTTTTGAGAGGTGATCTCTCCCACTGGAGCCTCCCGAAGCCTCCCTATAAAGACATTTGCTCGCGCCAGATCTACCCAGTCTACCTTCACATGGACATGTCGACCGAAACGACCACACCGTCAACACCTGCCGCAGATGCCAGCAAGGAGCCGGCCGTCCATCAAGATGCTCCCATGCCCGACGACGACGCCGACCTGCCCGACGACGACAATGACAATCCTGCTACGCCAGCAACAGACTCCCCGGCTCCGCTGTCCTCCAAAAAGGGCTCCAAAAAAGCTCAGAATAACCGCATGTATCATACCCTTATGACCGGCACAAAGGTCAAGCACATTAAAAAGCCTGACGGCGAACCGCTGTGGCGGGTCGACATCCAGTACGACTTTCTCTACTATGTCTTTTTCGACGAAACAAAGGCCTTCCGCTCGGTCTACGAGCCTAAACCGGAGCTCCAGACATTTGCCGACATTTACATCGAGGCCATGGCCAACTCCTCCAAAACGTCGCGCGTACTGCGCGACAAGCTTGTCCACGACCGCAACGCCGCACTTCACATGGCCATGGTGTGTCTGCTTGTCAACATTGGTCGCATGAACACGACTCTCAACTTTTTCCCCGAGATGCGTGCCCAGCTGCGAACATACCACCCGATTCCGTCGCTCCAAGCGTACTCGAACCACTCGGACAATTACAAGCAGCTACAAGATGCGCCTCGCCTCAAATCCATTCTCAAGGGTGCATGTGAAGACCGCTCCGAGCCAATCAACTTTGATGAGCTGCGGGCCCGCGATCTGTCGAAGGGGCCCTCCACAAACCCCGTCAACATGGTGTTTCTGATTGCCACATTTGCCATGGAGGTCCAGGACAAGTTTTTTCTTGGAGGTTACGACTTCACTTCTCTCATCATGCGCCCAGACTTGAGCTCTGAGTCGCGTGGCCGTGTCTTTTTGTGGCTACTTTGGGCATATCTCGAAAGTGATCTGACGCCAGAAGCACTGCGCAAAAACCCCTTTGGCTACGGCCAAATGGACGGTACAAAAGTGCCCGCGTTTCGCCAACTCTCCAAAGAGGAAGAAAAGGTGGAAAATGTCGACTCGCCGGCCGAGCTCGAATATGGTACCACAATGCGTCGCGAGCGTCTCTCCAACTTGGAGTCGGCGCTCTCCACCAACACAGCCGTCATGCTAGCAAATACTGTGGGCAAGCGAGTGCGTTCCAAGACACAGCAGGAAGGCAGCACATACGACGAATCTGCCCCCGTCGAAGATCCAGAGTATGGTGATTCTGAGCTTGAAAAGCGTTCCAAGCGTGGCGCCGCTAAAAAGCGACAGCGCATAAAAGCCTACCACGATGAGGTAGAGCGTCTCATGAATCTGGAGCTGCGCAAGCACAACCGGATAAGACGTAAAGAAGGAGCTGTTCGGCGTGAATGGAAGCGTATTCTGGCAGCATTGCAGGAGACCCCATCTCCAGATTCATTTTTGCATGACTCCGACCCAGAGAGCGCTGGGCCAAAAATACCAGAGCACCTGGATTATGGTGTGCTCGAAGAGACAACGGGCATCACTACGGCGTTACAGAAGAGCGCAAAATGGCTGGAAAGGTGGCGCTGAGGATTCAGATTGCACCACGACCAAATGTAGCCGAGATATCTGTGGGTTGGCGGTTTCTAGGAACCCCTCCCATATCCCATTGTATCTTTTAAAAGGGGTATGAAGATTTTACATGTTGGCTTGATTTGTAGCTCGCTCGCATATTAAATATAGCAACGCATTGTAACCTGCTGAAGGTTATCTTACCACTTCATCACTATGGAAAATTTGGACTTGGATCCGGTAATTGTTGATGCCGTTTCTATTGACAACACTTCTGGTGTAGAAGGAACAGTTCCTGCGCGTCCTGACCTGGAGTCTTCTTTGGATGTTAGGCCTAAGGAACTCCCTAGTACCCTTCGCTTCCCCTACGAGGACGCAGACTTCCCTGGCCCTGAAGCGGCCAGCCAATACGCCCATAAACATCGACGATCATTAAAACGACAACATGAGGCGCAAATTGGCCCATCCATCGCCAAACTGCCTAAACAGGTTCAGAGGATTGCCAAGTCTCGTTCTATCCGCTATAACATTATGGTGCTGGGTGAGCCTGGTAATGGTAAACACACATTTATACAAATGCTTTTTGGAAAAGAGTTTTTCGAGGTGTGCAAATCCGTTTTGGTGGGGTTTCAAGAGTGTCCGGAGCTGTCGCAGACAGGTTCAAAACGGTCTCACACAAAGAATCAATGCGTATGGGACCACTCGTACACAATCGAGGAGGAAGGCTGGCATGTGGAGATTCACGTCATTGAAATAACTCCATATGGAGTCGACGAAGGTATCGACTTCAAATGCAGCCAGGCTGTCAAGTACATTGATCAGCAACTGCTGCTGCACATGCTACAGGAAATTCAGCCCAGGCGGTCTGTAAAGCCCAACCTTCATGATTCGCGTGTTCATGCGTGTCTTTACTTTATGAGTCTGCCAGAGCTGAGTGAATTTGATATTGAGACCATGAAGAGGCTTGGAGAGCGAGTGCCTTTGGTTCCCATCCTTGCCAAAGCAGACACGTATATGGAATGCGCAGAGGACATGTACGGCGACTGGAAAATAAGAAATGCCAAGGAGTCGATTCGTGTGGACCTTGCTCTGCACAAGATTCGCGTCTACTTGCCACCAGATGAGGTGAAAGATCTAAGTATCCCTGGGATTTCAAATCCACCATACGCCGTGATTGGATCGTGTGAAAAAGTTCAAACAAAGCTCGGCTCTGTGCTCGGCCGCAAATTGCCGTGGGGTGTAGCCGATGTGTGGAAACACAGTGATTTCGCTGATGTGAGCAGGCTTCTCTGTTCTGAGCACATGCTCGACATTATCGGCAAGATGGCCGACGTGCACTATGAGGAGTCTAGAACTCGGCTACTGCATCTGTACCAGATGGAAAGCTTGATTGCGCAGTCTGGATTCTGCGGCTCCCAATTTCTGCTGGCCAAGGCCATAGAAAACGACCCGGGATACATGGTGCAGGAGGAAAGGTTGCGCACCCAGTTCAAGAACACTGTGGACATGCAGCTTCAAGAGTTCCGGGAGTGGCAGGAGGGGCTCAGGCTGGAGGAAATCGAGCTGGTCAAGTACACTGATGGGATTCGACAGGAGTAAGTATCTAGAGAGGGAAGGAGCAACACTGTATAAGCAGCTGCGGAGGGAAGTTTAAAACACAAGAAGATGAAAGGATTGTGAACTATTGTGAACTATTGTGAACTGAAACTAACTCAGACTCGGCATTGATGAGCTTCAAGCGGAAGTGAAGCGATTGGAGGAGAGAAGCTTGGAGGGGGGACGATCGGAGAAGAAACGCCTGGAAGAGAGGGGCTCGGAGCAGTATGTCAGCGGTGATTTGAAAGGTGAGGAACTGAATGGGCTGTAGAAATACATTTCCCGATTACTTGTGCCCGATCTTGGACAGCGGTCTTGAGGTAGATCACCTACTGGCACGCCTGCAGTGCGATTGTGATGCGCAGATCTGGGCCAGAGATAGCTGATTAGCTCAGCTGTAAATAGAGCAGGGAGATTGGGAGAAGAAACCGGATTTCTGGGCAGAGTAGCTGGTGAGTGTACCCCACAGCCAAGAGGCCCTTTGCCTGCAGGGACTCCTAGTAGCCAGCTTGGCCGCCCAGAGGACCCAGCGAGCAGCGCTGGGCAGTGCAGGGCAGTGAATTCAGCTCCAGGCGTGTGCTTGTTTTGGGAGTAGATGGGCTGGGACAGGGGCCATGGGAACAAAGAGCTGGGCAGGAGCAGAGAAGAGATTATGCTCAGCTGGGCGGTTCTAGTAACTCTCTGCGAAATAAATCTACTTAGTACTTGGGGGAAGGAGCCAGTAGGCCCCAGCTAAAGTTTTCGCCAGTAGCTCGGGGTCATCTAATCTAGACCTCCACCAATCCTTGAGCCAACCCCCCACCCGATTTCTGTCTGGAGCATGGGCCCAAGCATGCCCAAGCCCGTGGACCACTCGATCAGAGAAGCTCCAATGGGGAAAAGACTTTCCCCCACCACACCCCGGTTTGACCAATCAGGAGCAGGCATACCCCAGCCCTCCAGCAGCGGCTAACCGGCTTAGCCCACCTGCTTGCGCGCTGCCCCAGACATACCCACCCACTACCCTCTCTCCCAAGCCCACTGCAGCCAGGCGTCTGCTCCGCTGCCTCCCTGCCCAGTGCTTGACGCACGTGGGACATTGAGTCCTGCAGCTCCAAGCGCAGCCACACATTTGGAAAAATCGAGGCTCGGGAAAGTTACTTTCCAAGCTGACACTCACTTCTAGCTTCCTTTTCATCCAATTGGACACATATTCACCATGCTGTTTGGAATGCGACTGGAGCAGGAGATCCACCCTGCGTGGAAACAGCACTATGTGGCCTACGCCAAGCTCAAAAAGCTGCTCAAGGAGGGCATTGTTGGTGGTGACAAGGCCAGTGCCTGGACCGACGAAGATGAGACCCGCTTTGTTGAGGCTCTAGATCACGAACTGGAAAAGGTCTACTCTTTTGAGTCCAAAACCTATGCTGGCCTGTCCACCAAGGTTGACGCCCTTGAGGCCTCGCTTGAGTCGGTCAAGGAGGCCGGGCCTGTAGAGACCCAGGTCGACGAGATTCTCGAAGAGGTGCGTGCCCTGGAACACTTTTCCCGTCTCAATTACACGGGCTTTGTCAAGATTGTCAAGAAGCACGACCGTATCCACCCGGCTTACCAGGTTCGCCCCTTGTTGACAGTGCGTTTGAACGCCCTGCCGTTCCACTCGGAGGACTACTCGCCGCTTCTCTACCGTCTTTCCGCTGTCTACCTATTTTTGCGCCAGAACTTTGGCTCCGTCGCCGGCTCGGCCTCAAAGCTGTCGTCCTTCACCAATTCAGAGTCCTCCGACTACGCCTCCTTCAAGTACTGGGTCCACCCGGACAATGTTATGGAGGTCAAGACGCTCATTCTTCGTCACCTACCCATTCTTGTCTATGACTCTGAGCAGCAGAGTGACAAGTCGGGCGGAAACCGCGACCCCACCATCACCTCGCTCTACTTTGACTCGCCCAACTTCGAGCTCTACGAGGCCAAGCTGCTCAAAAATGACATTTCTCCCTCGGTCCGTATCAACTGGACAGGGCGCCTTGCGGATAAGCCCGATATTGTGCTGGAGAAAAAGGTCGTTGATCGCTCGTCTGCTGAGAACGATGACTCGTTCCGCCTCCACATCAAGGAAAAGAACATCCAGTCTTTCCTTGACGGCTCCTACAAGATGGACAAGGAGGTCAAGAAAATGGAGGAGCGTCACACCCCCGCTATCCAGGTTCAGGACTACAAGTCCAAGGTGGAGAAGCTATACTCTTTTATTCATGACCACGAGCTCCAGCCTGTTCTGCGCTCAGTTGTGAAGCGCTCTGCGTTTGAGATCCCCGGCGAGGGCCGTGTCCGTGTCAACCTCGACACGGACATTTTGTTTGTGCGCGAGGACGCGCTTGACTCTGATCGTCCTATTCGTGATCCCTCCCAGTGGCACCGTAAGGACATTGACGATGCTGCTGATCCGTACTCGGTGTTGCGCAAGGGTGAATACTACAAGTTTCCGTACGCTGTTCTTGAGGTGCGCATTAAGGTGCGCGGCCAGGCCAAAACCAACCCTGACGGCACCCCGTCCAAGGCTCTGCCCTCGGCTGTCTCGCGCCACTCGCAGTGGATTAACGAGCTGACCTCTTCACACCTTGTCAAGGATGTTCCT
Source organism: Grinbergsozyma bentonensis (assembly GCA_030561725.1). Classification (NCBI taxonomy): domain Eukaryota; kingdom Fungi; phylum Ascomycota; class Dipodascomycetes; order Dipodascales; family Trichomonascaceae; genus Grinbergsozyma; species Grinbergsozyma bentonensis. Next base: position 197,816 of record JAKTYB010000004.1, on the reverse strand, counting down.
CAGTTTTCCAAATTCATCCAAGGCGTTGCCTCTCTTTTCACGGAGGATGACCGAGTCGATTCTCTTCCCTTTTGGTTGTCTGAGGTCGACCAAGACATTCGTGGCGACCCCAAGCAGTTGGCTAAACGCCGCGCTGAGTCTACTTACGCTCGCAGAGCTTCTCTGCTCAAGCTTCGCGGCTCGCCTATGCTCAAGCCTCAGTCCAATGAGGGCACCCTGCATGTCACTCCCGTCGACAGCGCTGTCGTCGAGGAAGAGGAGGAAGAAGATGATGATGCCAGCGACGATGACCTTGACCGCACCAAGGTCGACGACCGTCTTGGCTTCCCGTCGTGGAAAGGCCCGCGCTCGTCCAAGCTGGATGGTTTTGATTCCGAAGACGAGGAGGTTGTGCTTCCTCCGGGTGTCTCCAAGCCGGCTCAGCTCATCCGCCAGTCCGGATCCGTCAAGGTTGAGACCAAGGTTTGGCTTGCCAACGAGCGTACGTTCAACAAGTGGCTCCATGTGACCACACTTCTGGCTGCACTCACCTTTACCATGTACTCTTCGGTTCACAAGACAATCTCTGAGGATGTGGCTGTGGTTGTTGCCTACGTCTTGTTTGCTCTGACGCTGTTTACCGGTGTCTGGGGCTACTACACCTACATGCGCCGTCTGAACTTCATCAAGCAGCGTTCTGAGAGACACCTGGATGCCTCCTTCGGTCCTCTGGTGGTTGCTGTGACTCTACTAGTGTGCTTGTGCTTCAACTTCTGGGCCAATTACCAGCGCCGGGTGCATGTTCCTGTCGGAGCTTATCACTACTGAATTTAATATATATAGCAGTGTACATTTGACACCAGGTAATTAGTAGTGTGTGCAGCACAAAGCAAGCGCTCGGCATGAGCCCCCCAAGTTCCCTAGTCCTCTATTAGATAAATACATGTACATTTTTAGACAATGACACAGCAGCCCGATTTCTTCTTCTCGGACGGCACCTTGCGACGCGATGAGTCACGGAGGTGTGCAGACGAGAGCGCCTTCTTGAGACCCCGCTTGGGCTCCTCCATGGCGGTCACATTCGTGTAGACCTGCGACTTGGTCGGCGAGTAGTCGGCCAGGCGGTCGTCACAGACCTGACGGATCAGCGTGGTGAAGGACTCTTCGACATTGACCATCTGCTTGGCGGACGTTTCCATAAACTTGCAGCTGCGGGCCTTGGCCCACGCCAGGCCGTCAGCGGCCGAGACCTCGCGGTGGGCTGACAGGTCGCACTTGTTGCCAATTACCATTTTGACCGGGTTGCGGTGCGAGTTGGCCACATCCACAGACTTCTCAATCATGTCGTTGAAGTACTGCAGATTGTCGAGGGATGTTCGGGACGTAATGTCGTAGAGAAGGACAAAGGCGTCGATTTGATTGGACGTGGCAAACATTGAGCCCAGCATTTCTCGGTACTCTTCCTGGCCTGCCGTGTCGATAATGTCGAGGCGGTATTCTTTTCCGTCCACGGTTCTCGTTGTTGTGTACGAGTCCTCTGTGTTAGTTGGTTCGTAGGGCAGCTCAAAGTGAGGGTTCCTTTTTGGCCCAGGAATCAGCGCCTGGCGTGCGCAGGCAGCGGCCAGCTGGATTTCTGCTAGTGACCACAGAACCACAGAGCAGCAGCCAGATAGCATACGTAGGGCTGCATGGAACAGCATTTCCAACATGGAGGCCCAAATTCTCTGGCAATTCAGCCCCAGCTTTTGGAGGATATGCCACAGGAATTTCCAGCCCCCCCGCTATTGGAGGCCATGCCACAGGCATTTCCAGCCCATAGCTTCCGGAATCCTCTGTCATAGCCAAAGGTGGGGGGGCCCGCTGGTCGAGGACAAGTAGCCAACGGCCAGCTTTGTGCTTCTCACCGAAATGCAACCTTATCCATGCGCTCTTCTGCCTCCAAATCCTACGTACCAATAGTAGGGTCGTACTCGTCCACCCACTTTCCGCGAATTAGACGCATCGTGATACAAGACTTGCCAGTGCCGCCCTCGCCAAGAATGGCAATGGAGATGTTCTTGCTGTCGTTGAGCATTATTGCGATATGAAAACTACTAGGCAGGTTGTTTTCTCCTGCGGGCAGGGGCTGAAATTTGGTCGCATCCTTTTTTTTGTGCCCAAATGCGCGCGCCCTGCGGGTGGGTGCCCGAAGACGGCCATTTTCAGGCGGGCGCTTTTGGGCGGCTGCGGTCGGTCGGCAGGGGAACTATGGGAGGAAGGGCCGGGAGCGTGGAGGAGGTGGTGGACGGCTGCGGGGGGTGCTGGTGGTCCTTGGCACCACGGGGCCGTTGAGCAGCTGTACCCCGCAGTGCACCGTTTGGTCTCTTGTTTCCGCTGGTGCATAAAAAAAGGAGCTGTCACTTTGGAGGCAGCGCAGCCGCACTGGGTGTATGCAGGCTCCTGCCGGGCGGAACGCTGCTGCTGGGGCGCAACGTCTGTAGGGGAGGGCAGGCTAGGTTGCTACTGCCAGGCTAGCTAGAGACGGTCTAGCGAAGGGGGGAGGGGGGGAGGGGGGGAGGGAGAGGAGAGGAGAGGGTGCAGCGAGCTGCACCATGGAGCTTTAGGCTAGACTTGCGGTATTCCGCTTTCGTTCCTGGCCACTCACCCCCCAACTGCCTGCTGCTCTACGCGCGCTGGCCCGCCAGGGCAGGCAACCCATGCCGACCGCCTCTGCAGCGCATGGGCTGGCGGGGCGCACCCCCGTGAGTAGCCTGCGGGTGCCCGCGCTGGGGCAGCTGGGCGAGCTGGGCGGAGAAGTAGACGCCAACGGCCTCCGCCGCTGATCCCAAAGGCGAGCGTCTGGCAGACGACAGATTGGGGGACATGCTGGCAGACGACAGCCGTGCGCGGGCACGTCCAGCGCTACTCTACACTAGTCTATTCAGCCATCAGGCCGCATTATCTACAGAGAGGTTGGCCAGCGCCTCGGTCGGCGGCTCCACCTTCTCGCTCTTCGCTGCGGGCTCCGCAGCCTGCGGCTTGGATCCCGAGGGCAGGCGCAGATCGGCCTCCGACAAGCCAATGGTGCCGCCGAGCTCGCGGAAACGCTCCTCGTACAGCTTGCGGCGCTGGGCAGCCATCTCGCACATGGCCGGCCACGACACGGCGTGGTCGTACTCAAACAGCACGTCGCCGCCCCACTCCGAGTCGAGCTGCACCGGGTCAACGTGCTCCTTGAAAATGGCCCCCTTGAAGATGATCTTCTCGCGCGTGAGCGGGTCAATGAACGGGTGGATGATCTTGAGAAACATGGAGGCCACCCACGGAATGTTGTTGAGCAGCGCCCGGCCCAGGCGCTCCGGATAGTGCGTCTGCAGAATGTGCAGCACCTCGCGCGCAACCCCCATGGGCGGGATCTTGTCCTTGTCGCCGCCAAACTTGGTCGGCTTGAAGTCAATTAGCAGCGCCAGCGAGTCCTGGCCGGACGGCATGAAGTTGATGGTGCGCTCCAGCATGAAGACCAGGTGCTGCACCTGCCGGTGCGACGCCTTGGTGTTCTGCCGGCCGGGCTTGAGATACAGACACGGCCGGCAGTCGCGGTCAAAGCCCAAGATCACCTGCTTGCCGGTCTCGTTCTCCACCTGCACCACGTCGGGCGTCAGCACCGAGGGGTCGACGCCAAAGTCGCGGCGCCAGCCAATCGAGCCCTCGATGCGCTCGATCGCGTCGGCCACCTTCCACTTGGTGGCGCGCAGGTACCGCAGAAAGCACTCGCGTGTCAGCCACGCCTTTTCGGCGTCGCTCAGCGGCGCCGTCTCCTTGGTGCTCTTGTCCTCCTTGGTGCGGAACTCCGCGGTGGATGCAAAGTGCGCCAGCACCTGGTCGTATTTCTCCTGCTCCTCGGCCGTCAGCACGCGGGGCGCGGGGGTTTTCGCCGACGCCGGCGGCGCCTCGAACGGCGTTTTGCGAATCTTGGTCTCGTCGCTCATTATGCAAATATTAGGGGAAGGGGGCTCTATCTGGCTCGCTCTGGACCTGCTGCTACCCGCGAGGTCTTTCTGGCTTGCAAACGCGTGGTGGTGGTGGCGCGGCGTCCCTTTTTATATATGCAGCCCGCAGACGGCCGCCCGGACCCTCAAGGGATTCCGACAATTCCACAGCCGAGATTACCCGGGAGTCCATCGCGGGCTCGCCGCCCCGCTGCTGGCGGGCCCCAGCCCACCTGTACAGGCCATCTCTGGCCCGCCGTGCTGTCCGCGCTCTCGCGCAGCGGTCCTGTCAGTCCCCCCCCAAATTTTCCTCCATTGGCCGCCGCGGTGGCGCGCCGCCGCCCTCCGTGGCAACCTTCTCCCGGCCTGCACCTGGTGGGACTTGCAGGCGATGCCCCTGGCGCGTCGACGCAAGTCGCCGGAACTGCCCCGCGCGCGCTGGAACGAGACACCCAGGGCCTGGCGAGCGGCGGGCTGCTTGCTCGTCGCCGCCCCGGCCAGTGCACCGCCGTCACGGCGTCTGCCGCCCGCACCCAGCGAGCGCAGCGAGCACTACGGGGTCTGGGGCAGCGCCCCATCCGGGCCGGAGGCCGCCGCCACTAAGCAGTGCTTGTCCCTCTGGCAGAGACACAGCCGCGCTGGCCTTCCCCCCTGGCAGCGGCCTCCGGTCCGGCTGGAGCGCTGCCCCAGCCGGGCCGGAGGCCGCCGACACTCAGCGGTGCTTGTCCCTCTGACAGAGACACAGCCGCGCCTTCATTCTACAGGGACTCCCAGCCGCGGCCGGAGGCCATCCCCAGCTGGGCGGCAGGGGTCACAGCCGTGCGGAGACGCTGCCCCAGGTGGCCCGATTTTGGGAGCAAAACAGCCAATCAACGGTGCGCTGAAATTTAACCAGTAGCCAAAGAGCCAAACCACCCACTCTGAGCTTTTCTCCATCTTGACGTCCAGTGCCGTTGTTAATTGCAACCCACACCGCAGAAAAGACCTCTAGGACTAATGTTTAGCAAAAGAGCTGTTTGCACTCGCGGCAGCCAGCAGCTGCTGGCGCATGTGACCCGCCGCCTGGCCTCGTCGGGCAACCCGATTGGCGGCAACTTTGGCGCCTCGTACAAGGCCCCCGACTTCACGCCATACCTCAAGGAGGACCGCAACAAGGACTCGAACCGTGTTTTCAGCTACTTCATGGTCGGCACGTTCGGTATGGTGTCCGCAGCCGCCGCCAAGTCCACCGTCCAGGACTTTTTGTCGTCCATGTCGGCGTCTGCCGACGTGCTGGCGCTTGCCAAGGTCGAGGTCGACCTGTCCAACATCCCCGAGGGCAAGAACGTCATTGTCAAGTGGAGAGGCAAGCCCGTCATGATTCGTCACCGAACGGACCACGAGATTAAGGAGGCCGAGTCCGTCGACATTAGCACCCTCAGAGACCCACAGACCGATGCCGAGCGTGTCAAGGACCCGCACTGGCTCATCATGCTGGGCATTTGCACCCACCTGGGTTGTGTGCCCATTGGCGAGTCCGGTGACTACGGTGGATGGTTCTGCCCCTGCCACGGTTCCCACTACGACATTTCTGGCAGAATCAGAAAGGGCCCGGCGCCGCTCAACCTGGCCATCCCAGAGTACTCTCTTGATGGCGAGAAGGTTGTCATTGGTTAATTTCCGCATCACAAAATAGAAATATATTGTATCCTACATGCGTGCCGTTGCGAGAGTAACGGGGACGGTATCCGAGCCTGCCGCTGGCACTGTTCGTTGCCCGCCTCACGATCCTGCGCCGGTTCAGCGAGCGAGCACTACGGGGTCTGGGGCAGGGCCCCAGCCGGGCCGGAGGCCAGTGCCAGGAGCTCAAGTCCGCTGCTGTCGACATGCCATGTCTCCACCCCGGTGAGCCCCGGCGCCGTTGGGGATAAATCTGGGGCGCTGCCCCATCACAGTCAAGAACACCTCCTACCATGATTGAAGTCGAGTGCAACGACAGGTACGTTTGCCGGCTGGCCGCACCAGTGCAATACTAACCCAGAGTAGGCAAAAAGGTCCGCGTCAAGTGTCTGGAAACAGACACCATTGGGGACTTCAAGATCCTGCTGGCAGCGCAGATTGGCACGGCCGCGGAAAAAATCACCCTCAAGAAGGGATACACAACATACAAGGACCACATCACCTTGGAGGACTACGAGATTCACAACGGTTCCAATCTCGAGCTGTACTATTCCTGAGCCTGCTTCTTGGCCTCGGTCTGTGGCCCCTTTCTTGCCCTGGTTACTTAGTATATTTATATACCTATTCTATATACAATGCTGTTATGGCAGCCGCTGGGGCACCTTAGCCGCGCTCTACCAGCTTGTCGTCACGGGGAGCCTTGAAAGGACCGTCCTCGACGTACTCCTGCAGCTTCTTGATGTACAGGCGGCCATCGGTGGGTCCTGAGAAGCCCGCAAACTTGTTCTTGACTGGAGTCACCGTGTCGCAGACAAACGGCTTGAGAGGCGTAGAATCAAGGTTGGACGGCACAACAAACGTTCGCACACGGGCCCAGTTGATGATGTAGCGACCAACCGAGGTGTGCTGGCCGACACCCTTGGAGGCGCCGGTACCCTTGTAAAAGTTCTTGTTGCCTTGCTTGGTGGTGAGCGGGTAGCGCTTGTTGCCCTGCTTGGACTCGCCGTAGAAGAGCGTTCCATCACGGTAGGTGGATTTCCATGGCCGCAGGAGCTGTCTGGCAGCGGTAGGTCTCATTGTGGTACGGGGAAACGGTGGAGTTGAAACGGGTGAAGTGAAATTTCGGCCAGCTTTTTCCCAGGCGGTCAGGGCCTGGTGGAAGTCCCGGGGGAGTCCCAGGGGAAGTCCCAGGGGCGCCTGTCCCGGCTCCTCCCTGCGCTACTTGCTCCCACTTACCCTGTCCTGCTTGCTCCCCCCAAACTCCACTGCGCTCTGGGAGTTGCCCAACCTCCAAACCCCACGCCTCTGCTCCACGGCGCGCTTTCTCAGCACATCTCCTCCGCATGATTTCTGGCCAGGAACTGGACCATTGCATAGAGCTCCTCTACAAAAAGGAACTGCTCCCGCAGGTCACAGTCGAGGCCCTGTGCAACAAGCTCAAGGAACTGCTAATCAAGGAGTCCAACGTTGTCCATATCCAGTCGCCAGTCACCGTGGTGGGCGACATCCACGGGCAGTTCTACGACCTCATTGAGATCTTCCGCATCGGTGGCTTTTGTCCAGACACAAACTACCTTTTTCTGGGCGACTATGTCGACCGCGGCCTCTATTCCATAGAGACTATCACGCTCCTCATCTGTCTCAAGCTGCGGTATCCAAATCGTCTTTACATGGTGCGGGGAAACCACGAGTGCCGGGGCATCACTCAGTCCTACGGCTTTTACACTGAGTGCATGAGAAAGTACGGCTCGGCTTCTGTCTGGCACACCTTCACAAACCTGTTTGACTTTATGACACTGTCGGTCGTCATTGACAACTCCATCTTCTGTGTCCACGGCGGTCTATCCCCGTCAACGCTTTCAATCGACCAAATTAAGGTCATTGACAGGTTCCGCGAGATTCCCCACGAGGGCCCCATGGCCGATCTCGTCTGGTCTGACCCTGAGGACTCCCGCGGAGACTTCAATTTGTCGCCACGGGGCGCAGGCTACACATTTGGTGTCGACATTGTGAAGCGCTTCTTGAGTTTCAACAAAATGGACCACATCCTGCGTGCTCACCAACTTTGCCAGGAAGGCTACCAGATCCACTTTGAGGGCCGTTTGAGTACAGTTTGGTCCGCCCCAAACTACTGCTATCGCTGTGGTAATCTGGCGTCGGTTTTGGAGGTCGGCTCAGATGGCGAGCGCTTTTTCAACGTGTTTGATGCTGCCCCTGAGAACGCACTTGACGAGGAAAATCAAAAGATTCAGGCTCCCCAGCCGCAACCCGTGGAGTATTTCTTGTAGTCCGCGGGGTTCCTGGCTCGTTGAACCCTGTCCATCTCATATTTATTTAATCACCTGTATTATTATTATCGGAGCCTTCCTTACTAATTTACAGCTCCTCCTGTAGAGTTTTTAGCTGAATCATTGCATTATCATTCTACGAGCCTCTCTATTTCTAAATGCGTTCTACGAGCCTTTCTATTTCTAAATGCGGTTCTGCTTGTGTTTGAGCCCTTTTTCTTGCGGCTCCTATGTACAAAAGTATATTACTGGAAAACTTGCAGCGCCGTCTCCAGCTTGACAATCATCTCGTCCCATTCTCCAACGTCGTCACTCAAAATAGTGATGGCTCCCCCGGCGCCAATCCTCCACTTATTTTCACCAGCATACTTGAACATGGATCGAATCACCACGCTCCAGTCACCTTCATCTAAAATTGACCAATAGCCTGCCACACCTGAATATACACCGCGGCGCTGGCGTTTTTCAATGCCTTTCAAAATCTCAACAGAACGGATCTTGGGAGCACCAGTCATGGATCCTGGAGGAAGCGAGTGCGCAAGCAAATCAAATCCCGAGTATTCCCCCGTGACCTGCCCAGATATCACACTAACCAGCTGGTACACTGTGTGATACTCCTCTACACTCATGAGCTTGTCGCACCGAACATTCTCAAGAAGCTGGTTAAGATCATGACGAATAAGGTCAACAATCATCAAGTTTTCCGCCCGCTCTTTGTTGGAGCTGAGAATTTCTATAGCTTGCTCGCGACTGTACTCAGACTTCTTGACAGTTCCCTTGATGGGGCGGAACTGGCAGGTGCCATCTTGATTCCAATTCATAAATCGCTCGGGCGATGTACCAGCGAGAGTAACGCCGCCACATCTTGAAAAGTCAAGGTAACATGAGTAAGGCGATGGGTTACGCTTCAGCAGCGTGCGATAAACAGACCAGCTATCAGTGGAGTCCACTGAGGGTGCCTCAATCGTGGACTGTCCAGTTAGACAAAGCTCATACGAGTTGCCACTCTTCAGATAACTCTTAGACTGCTTGATGCGAGTTATGTAGTCCTCCTTATCAGGCAGGGTGATTTTGGTATCTTGGTAGGACACAGTGACCGGGGCGTCAAAGGGTTTGATCATTTTTCGCACGGATGCCACATTTTTGACCGCATCCAACAGCCATGTAGACTCAGAGTCGTTTGAGGACGCGTCAAAGTAGTAAATCTTTCGCGTGTCCTTGTCGATCACGTAGCTTTTGTCAATGTAAGCCAGCACTGCATCATTGTGGTCAGACGCCTCAAGACCATCAAGAGACTGGATGCAAGCCTCATATCCAATGAGACCAACCAGTCCCGCGACAAAGGGGGCTGCGAGCAACGACTTGTCCACTGTCGACTTATTGATGAGCTTTGGCTTCATGCAGTCGGCAACAAGCTGCCAGAAATCATCCTGGGCGGGAACAATAGATTCGCTGAGAGTTTTGCCACTGCACGTCTGCACAACTACAGTTTTTCGCGAACGGTTATAGATAATCACCTCCGACGAGTCTTGCAGCATGCCGATAATCTGGTAGCGCCCTGGGGACGAAGCGGAGTTGAGAAGAACAAACTCTTGGTTAGAGCTGTGCAGGAAATCACAAAGCTGCATGGTAAAGTCATTACAAGTGAAGTCTTCGGATATGCCAATATCCTCCACTTTGTAAGCCACTCCCTCGCTTCGGTTTTTCTCGGAAGCTTTGTTGGCAAGCATGGGACTCGGCTTGATTGTGTAGGCCGTCTCAATGCTATCTAAAAGGGCTTCGTCAATCAATGGCTTGCGGTTTGCTGTGGCCCACCAAGATTGCGCTATTTGCCAAAAGTTGGCCAAAATGTGCTCGCCCTGTTCAGAACAGACCGACTCAGGGTGATACTGGACGCCAAAAAAGGGCTTGAAGACATGTTTTCCAGCCATGAGTACACGCGTTCCATCGTCATCGGTTGTCCATGCGAGCGGCTCAATCTCAGGGGAGGATGCGACTGGCAAGGTGGCATGCATGGAGTGATATCTGATTGCCTTGAAGGGGTTTGGCGTATCATTGGCAAACAGAGAGTGACCCACGTGGTCAATCACACCAAACTGGCCATGCTGGACGTGATGCAGGTACTCAATTGTGCCGCCAAAATTGAGAAGCAGGGACTGGAAGCCCAGACACACACCAAATACCGGGAGCAGCTGGTCGTCGGCAAGCTGCCAGAGGGCATTGAGAACGCCCACATCGGCCGGATTCTCGGCCGTTCCAGGACCTGGACCAACAACGACAGCGTCAAACATGGGCACCAGCTTGTTGACAAATGTGGCGTCGTCGACCGAGTCATTGTGGATGGTGAGCACGCGGGCACCAGTGACATGCTGAATCAGCGACGATAGGTTGAAGGTGAAGGAGTCATAGGAGTCAATGAGTAGAATGTGCTTCACCATTTTTTTGCAAGATGAGCGGTCGCTATGCCGTGCAGGATCTTGTTGGCTGTTCGGGCGGAAATTTTCAGTTGTGGGGAGGCGCCTGTCAAAAAAAAGTGACAGGAGGGAACGTTATGCAAACGATCTGAAGGGGATGATGCAAAAGTTGCACAAGGAATGGGGGTTCTGCGGTGCAAGGGATGGGAGAGAGTGGTTTCTGCGGTTTTTATTGTGTAAACCGGCGATCTTTGGGTGTGCCAAGACTGGTCAGGCTGATTCGGGCCTTGCTAATGCCGCCGCCGTGCTTGCGGGCATCGATGCCGTGGACCGAAAAAGCCGAGCAAGGTGTTTGATGCAACTGCGTTGGGAGGTGCTTTGGTGCAGTGGAAGTGGAGCCAAAAAGCCATGGCGCTGTTTGTGAAGTGTAACATGTCTGCTGTCAGCGCTGCCAGAGACAGTATTTCCCCATGTCAATTGCCCAAGCCGTTGAATATCCCACAAAGTTGACGGTCTCAGCTAACGAACTGTTCGTCCCACCCTCCCCATCTATACGCGCCCCAAACGTGACCAAACGCCAAAACGCCGCCAGCCAGCCCACCACGACAGCCAAAAAGTGACAAAAGTGACATGTCGCAACGCAGTATAAACTCCTTTTTCAAAAAACGAGTTGCGCCCCCGGCAGCTGATCCCAGCGCCGAGCTGCAAACTGTCAAGCCCAGCGGCGTCGCTGCGCCAGAAACAGCGGCCGCCCAGGAGGGTGATCCAACGGCCCAGGCACCAGCCATCAGCAAGAAGCGCACCAGCAATGGGTCAGGCAGTCGTCAACCCTCAAAAAAGCATGCTTCTGTTTCCTCAAGCTCGCTCGGCAGCCTCCAAGAACGCATCGCTGCAAGAGTGGCGGCTTCCGACGGCTCAATCCATGAAAAATTCGTCACAAAGCTGATTGGCCGCCAAGCTCTGCCTCAGTCGGAATCTCCAGAGGATGATGGCAATGGAGATTTCGAGGCCGGGGAGGAGAATGAAGAGGAATCGCAAGATGAGGAACAGCCCGCCAAAGGGGCCAGCAAAGCCAAGAAACTGACTCCGTTTGAGGACCAGTTCTACCAGCTCAAAAGAGAGTATCCAGATGCTCTGCTCGCCGTGGAATACGGATACAAATGGAAATTTTTCATGCAGGACGCGGTGACCGCCAGCCAGGCTCTCAAGTCGTTTCTCATCCATGGCCGAGTCTCTCAGGACACCAACGACCCGCGCAACAAGAACTATAGCAAGCTGGCCTCCACCACTTTTCACCCCTCTAATTTGCACACCAATATTCGGCGGCTGATTGATTTGGGTTACAAGGTCGGTGTCGTTACCCAGGCCGAAACATCGGCTCTCAAGGCCGCAGGTGAAAACAGATACAAGCCCATGAAGCGCGTCGTCTCGAGGCTCTATTCGCGAGCCACCTACGTGGACGACTTGCTTGACGAGCGCTTTGTGCCTGCGTCTAACAATTCGGGCTATCTCATGGTGCTGAGGCAAATATCTTCTGGCGAAAATGCTGGAGGCTTTGCTCTCGTGGCGGCCCAGCTAGCCACAGGCGAAATTCTTGTTGATCAGTTCAAAGACACAATGCTACTCAGTGAGCTCGAAACTCGACTTCGTCATGTGCAGCCCTGCGAGGTTCTCGTTGTTGGCGAGGCTGACACATCCACTCGTCGCATGCTCTCGCGTCTCAACCTTGGAGACTCAGCCAACACGGCCAAAGTTCGTGTCGAAAGTGTGGACATCCCTGAAAAGCCCTCGTTAGTGCTAGCAGATCGATTCAGTGACCACCCACAGGTGCTCAACAAGCTCACTTCTCACAGCCAGCACCTCATTGAGTGTTTTGCCGCTCTTGCTACCCACCTTGAACAGTTCGACCTTCTCTCCATCTTCACCATGGTCAAAAATTACGAAAGCTTGTCTTCTCGTAGTCATATGCTTCTCACAGGCAATACCCTGCAGTCTTTGGAGGTTCTTGGCAACCACTCCAACGGCCGTTCTCACGGCTCCTTATTCTGGGTCATGGACCACACTCATTCGGCGTTTGGTCAGCGCCTCCTACGACAATGGATCCTGCGCCCGCTAATTGACCGTGAGCAGCTTGAAGTCAGGCTCGATGCGGTTGCCGAAATTGCCCACTCCTCTGCAGCTGTTGCTGTCGACAGGTTGCTCAACATCTTGACTAAATCTCCAGACCTGGAGAAAGGCATCACCTCTCTTACTTATGGAAGATGCTCGCGCTACCAATGCTATCGTACTCTCAAGACTTTGCATGATGTTTCAGCTGGCTTCGTAGCTTTGAAACTTCCCTTCAACTCTCCTCTTCTATTGGAACTCTTCTCCGCTCTTTCTGCTGCACATGATACCCTCACAGGACTTATCGACCAAATCAACAGTAAGGCTGCGTGGAAGGGTGCAAGCAAGAGCAACACCGAAGATATACAGTACTGTAAGCACCACTACTTTGTCGACAATGTCAAGTATGAAGCTATCGCTGAAGGAAAGGACCACCTCGCGATGTGCGAAAAGTCACTGAATGACTACCTTGACTTGCAAAAGAAAGACACAGGTCTCTCATATCTTACCTACAAATGCTCCCCGACGGCAAACTATTTGATCGAGGTTATGAGGACGGATATCAAAAAAGTTCCAGATGGCTGGATCAAGATGGGCTCCACGAAGACAGCTTCGCGGTTTCGCACCCCAGAACTCAATAAGCTAGTCACGGCATTTGAGCTTGCTAAAGAGACGCTGGCTTTGGAGTGTGACAAGGGATTTGAGCGTTATCTGGTTGAGGTTGCAGAACATTATGAAGAGATGCGCTCCATAGTATCCGCAATGGCTCAGCTTGACTGTATTTTTGCCTTGGCTGCCATCTCCACCACACCGGGATTTGTGCGCCCTGAGTTTGTCGACGAGCCTATAATATCCGTTCAGGATGGTCGGAACCCAATTATTGATCAGTTATTGGGTTCTTACATTCCAAATCCTATTGAATTGGACGGCTCGGGTGAAAGAGCAATGGTTATCACTGGCCCCAACATGGGAGGAAAGAGCTCGTATGTTCGGCAGGTTGCACTGATTGCTATTATGGCGCAGGTTGGCAGCTTTGTTCCCGCCACCAAGGCCAGAATGGGCCTGTTTGATGCCATATTTACCAGGATGGGGGCGTATGACAATATTGTTGCTGGTGAATCAACCTTCATGCTCGAACTGAAAGAATGCTCAGATATCATCAAGCATGCGACCAGCCGATCCCTTGTGATTCTGGATGAAATTGGTAGAGGAACTTCTACCATGGATGGAGTGGCCATCGCATATGCAGTTTTGGCTCATTTTGTTGAGCATGTCAAGTCTTTGACTCTGTTCATCACGCATTATCCTTCCTTGACGGTGTTTGAACGTCTTCATCCAAAGAACTGCGCAAACTACTTCATGTCGTTTTTAAAAAAGCAATCGGATGATGACACTGAGGAAGTGATTTTTCTGTACAAGATTGAGAGGGGAGTCGCTCACCGGTCCTACGGTCTGAATGTGGCTATCTTGGCAGGTCTCCCGCAAGACATTATTGCCCAAGCCAGGTGCAAGAGTGCAGAGCTAGAGGCTAACATGATTGATAATGAAAAAATCGCCTTGCTGAGAAGAGTCGTGGACGGCACTAGCAGCGAGGAGGATAGTCAGGAGCTGCAGAGACTTTCAAAGCTTTCTGCTGCAGTGGAAACATGAGATAATTTATTTATTTGTGCATATTAAAGATTTTACAATCTGAAAGAAGGGGCCTGACCGTTCTGTACTGAATATGTTTATTTGGAAAAGATGCATCTCAACCTCAAGGAGATTGGTATATGTACAAGGTAAAGCTTCCGCATGACTAGGACGCAATTCTGACAAGTCTCCACTTGTCATCATCTACGTTATCTCTGCGGTAGCAAAATCTGTCGTGAACACGGTTCTTTCTACCCTGGAAAAATTCCCACTCAAGCGGTACGAGTCGAACGCCTCCCCAGAAAGGCGGGCAGGGGATTTTCTCGACGCCCTCAAACTTCTTCTCCATCTCAGCGTACTTGGCGTCCAGTTCTTCACGCGACGCAAGTTCGGTGCTCTGCGGGGAGGCCCAAGCACCGATACGAGACCCGCGGGGCCGGGTGTCAAAGTACACTTGCGATTCTTCATTGGATAGAAACTCGAGAACGCCTTCAACACGAACCTGGCGCTCTAGATCTTTCCAGAAAAAGCTCATGGCAGCATACTTGTTCGTCTCTACATCTCTAGCCTTCTTGGAAGTACCCCAGTTGGAATACACGACGAGGCCTTTGTGGTCGAGCTCCTTGAGCAAGACAACTCGGGAAGACACTCGGCCCGAGGGAAGCTGAGCGGTAGAGAAAGTAAGAGCCTCGGCTAGATCGACCTTCTGCTTAGCCTCAGTGTACCACTGGGTGAACTGCTCAAACGGATCAGCAGCCATGGAACCGTCGTCAAGGTGCGACTTGCCATATTGATAGGTGGGTGGGGCAAAGATGAGAGTTCCGTCCTTATGAGCGGATTCAGACATTCTACTCTATGGTGAAGGACTCTAAGAATAAATGGTGATGAGGAGGAAATGTCGGATTGACAGAATCTGGTGATTTTTTATTATGTCCGGATGATCTGCTGACAGCGGCTGTCGGGTCTCGAGTTTGCTTTTTGTAGCTCCCAGCTAGGCCCACTTTTTCAGTCATGGAAGCCGGGGGATTGTGTCCGATGCCTTGATAACGGTTTTTGGGTGGGTGAGGAAGGATAGAAAGAGATCTGACGCTGAAGGTGAGGGACTGGTAAGCAAATTTTGAGGGAGAACGGTACTAGTCATTTGGATTCAAAGTCCGGCTGGCATTGCGGTACTACAAATTTCTTCTACTGCTTTCTATGAGCAAGCTTGATTAATGTCCACAGGAGGGGGGGTGGGGGGTCACTCACAAACATTACTGGCTTCGACCCGCTGATTCTCTCGACTTGTTCCCAGAGCCAATGATATTTGCGCGATAAAGAAGACTAAATCACTTTCGAGAAGTGGCTATATTCTATAGCATATGTGCAATTGCCAGTTGAATATTATAATAGTAATGTAGCCGCTGAAAATCGAAAGTCTCTGGAGACTTATCAAGTTCCCAGTGACTATTCCGGAGCTCCGATGTGAAAAGGACTTTTTTGGACATAACAATCCGCCGACTTCTCGACCATGGGCGTCAGCCCGCAACTCTACGAATTAAGCAAGGCCATTGAGCTGCATTTTATTCTAACCTTCTTCGGCATTGTCGGAGCACTGGCGCGCATCGGTCTCAGGTTTCTCACTTCGTTTGACGGTGCTATTGCTGTTGGAGGCGTTCTATGGGCCAACTTTGCAGGTTGTCTTATTATGGGCTTTTTGGTGCACGATACTGCTCTCTTTTTTACTCTACTTGATGCCGGTGGCAAGCGAACACCCTTTGCAGCAAAGGCTCTAATCCCCCTCTATGTCGGTCTCGCAACTGGCGCTTGCGGCACAATCACCTCCTTCTCTTCATTCATCTTAGACCTTTTCAATTTATCCATAAAACAGTCCAATGCCGGCTACGGCATCATGACGTTCCTTGCATTTCTAATCTTGACTCTGGCAGTCTCGAACAGCGGCTTTCTTATTGGAAAACATTTGGCTGTCGAGGCTGGGCTACACAGAGAACGTACCAACGCCAAATATTCGCTAGGTTTTGGCACACTTGCAGCTCTCGAAAAAGGTCTTGCCCTTGCGGGGTTGCTCGCCTATGTTGCAGTGCTTGTCCTTTGCATCTGTCTGTCTTCTTGGCGCTATTGGATGTTTAGCTGCTTGTTTGCGCCTTTTGGTGTCTTTGCCCGTTTCCACTTTTCCAAGCTCTGGAACAAACTCTCTAAAAGCTTCATGTGGGGAACCTTCTTTTGTAATATTGTTGGCACCGCAGTGTTGGCTGCTCTCACTATTGCCAGCCACAGCGAAGCAGCCTGTAATGTCTTGCACGGCCAAATCATATTAGCATTTGGCGATGGTTTTTGCGGTGCCTTCACAACCATCAGTACATTCGTGTCTGAGCTCAACGCACTACCAACGCGAAGTGCTTACCGCTACGCTCTCCTAAGCATTGCGTTGGCTTTTGCATTGACTGTCGTTATTTACGGGTCCTACCTGTGGACAACAGGAGGAATCTCCAATATTGCATGCACTGTTTACTCGCCGTAGCTTTTCAAACGTGCCTTAATTGTACAACACTCAAATACCATATTCTCGATAAATGTTTGATTTCGATCATATACAAATGGATAAAATAGATAAGTGGCAGCGACAATCACTTGACAGGGGCAAACGGACGCAAGCTCGACATATGGCCCAGTCCAATTTTGGACCTGTTTTCCGACGAAAATATGTAGCCAGTCATGTCAGCATAGCCCTCGTTTTCAGCTGTTGCGTAGTTGTCGTCGCCGTCATAATGCAACGTGACGGAGTTGAAGTCGTAGAATGGATCCCTTTCAGGCCCGGCACCTTCTGTGGGGTCTCCCCCACTCTCGTGTCCATTCTGCGAGGTCTTGCTCTCCTCAAAATCCCCATCCTCTCCTTCCATTTTTTTGTAGGTGACGCCGTCCGCATTTTTTCCTTGAACGGGAATAATTGGCGGCGTTTGATTACGCAGTAAGGCCCACTGCGTTGTCTTGAAAAACGGGTGGTTCTTGATATCGGAAGCGCCCGCGCGCGACCCAAGGCGCTTCTTCTCATCCTTCTCAAGCAGCCCTCTAATTAGACTCTTACAGTTGGCACTGGTTGAACGGAAATGCGGAAACTGCACCTCCTGAGCCAAAATGTTTGCAAACGTCATTCTACGGTTCTTGCCTTTGAAAGGAGATGAGCCATACAGCATTTCATAGATGAGAATGCCAAGCGTCCACCAGTCTACAGCCGCTGTGTGACCAGAACCGCGAATCACCTCTGGGGCAATGTACTCCTCAGTGCCAACGAATGAGTTTGTGCGAAAGTCGCCAATACACGAGTTTGTGTCAATAGCTGGTAGGTTGCTTATGGACGATGAACCGCCATTTTTTGTTGCGTTAATGAAAATGGGTGCCGAATCTGATCCAGACTGTTTGGAAAGGTCAAAATCGGACAGCATAATGTGGCCAGATTGGTGAAGCAAAATGTTCTCGGGTTTGAGATCGCGATAAATATAGCCCATCAGATGAAGGTACTCAAGAGCAGCTGTGACTTCTGCCGCATAGAAGCGGGCATCAGCTTCAGGTAGGCAGCGGCCATTCCCGTTGCGAGTCTGAAGCGCACGGAAAAACTCACCACCAAGGCAGTAATCAATGCAGAGATAAAGATTTTCATCGGACTGGAATGAGTGGTAAAGAGTTACAATGAAGGGGTGGTTTGCTGAGGCAAGAATCTTCTGCTCGGCCAGAGCACGCTTGATTTTGTTGCGCTTGATCATTTCCTTCTTTGACAGTACCTTCATGGCGTATAGCCGGCCCGTCTTTTTCTCTTTCACCAAATAAACTTTTCCCACGTCTCCCTGTCCAAGCAACTTGATGCGATCAAAGTCCGACGGACAAACCTCAACGTCCACGATTTTGGTTGAAGCGGCAGAATAGGAGCGCGACGAGCTCTTGGAACGGGCCCTGAGCCGCGGATCAGCTGTGGACATGGGAGGTGGAGGTGGCAGTAGGACATTTTCAGCCACTGGGGAGAGTTTTGGTGAGATTGTTGGAGAGGCAGTATGGGTCGGAGGAGCAGAAGAGGTCTGGGCCCAGGTGGAATAGCCATTGAGAGTCGGTAACGGGAGATGTGGCATGGCAGACGATGATGATGTCGCCGCCTCCTCATTGGGCGAAAGCTCAGGAGATGACGGGCTGGAGTGGGCACCGTCGTCACCATATCCAAGGGCTGCCTTGATGATGTTGGGGGCGGAAGCCACACGGCGCTTGTTGCGAGCTAAGAGGGACGGCGGTGTCGAGGGCGATTTCTGCTGCTGGGGCGGGGCCGGTGGAGCCAAGTCGCTGCTTACGCTGGAGCCGTTAGAATCTGCTGCCGGGGGATTTGGTGGAGGGTACGGCGGGGTTGCCGGGTGTGCAGAGCCGACGGGCCCAGTGTAGGGCGAGCTCGGCAGGGAGGGAGAGCCTCCGGTAGTTGTCGTGTGGGGGTTGAAAGAGGCCATTAGCTGAGAGCCTTGCGAGGCCTGAGAAGATTGAGAAGCCTGATGGCTAGCGGGCACAGCAGGGGGCGGAGACGACGATGATGGGGAACGAAGTCGGAGAAATCGAGACATTTTCCGTGGCACATGCTGAACAGCGCCCTGGTGCTGCTGCTGCTGCTGCTGCTGGACTGGACCTTGCGGCAGAGGTGGAGAGTGAGTCTCAATATCAGGGAAAGGCTCGACCGTGTCATCAAGCTGGTGCTCCGGAACGTCCGTATTGTCCGAGTCTGGAGGCGTGTTTTGAGGAGACGAATCACTGGAAATGAACTTGAAAAGAGATTTAAGCTTTAAAGGGAAGTGTGAGGTCTGGTTTGAGGACGTGGATGTCTTGTCAGTCAGAGGTCCTGAGACCTTGCGCGAGCTGCTGCTATTACCATTCGCATTATCTGCCTGGGCTGAATAAGCTTGCGGGTGTGATGAGGAGCGAGCTCGGGTAAAGGAAAAGAACTTTGGAGAGGAGGGAGTATGTGGCTGAGAGGTGTCAGACGCAAACTGGGGAGATGGCGATGGAAGATCCAGTAGTGTAGATTCCTGCATGGTGAGAGCAGGGGCTGACAACAGGCTACTGGAGGCAGGTGCTGGGGGACTAGCTTCTAGGGAACGCAGCCACTGGGAACAGAGCTGGGAAACCGCTGTATGCTAGGGTATGCTAGTAAAACGCTGATGACCGTCGGTGGGCGCCGGTAGGGCAGGTTGCAGGACCGCTGGTACGTTGTGTTGACTGCTGGCCGCCTGCTAGTTGGAACCAAGCTCTATAAGGCCAGATGATCTAGAAACCAGTTGAATCTGGTTTCTTTGCACGATGCTTTTACACAGACAGCAAAAATGGGCACGTCTCCCGAGACTCAAAGGGGTGGGGGTGGTAAGAAGAAAGCTTCGTTGGAGAGTCTACGCACTGTGGGCTGGGGGAAGCTGAGAGATACGTCCTGGTTGCCCAATTAGTAAGTAAATTGGCCTGCAGCTATAGTTGGGTCTTGGGGGCTTGAGCGGTGGGGGAGCTGGCTGGGTGTTCCGAAGGGGCGTCTGGCGTTTGGCCGTTTTGGGAGCAAGCTGAGGGGTGAAAAGGGAGTGGGGGAAATGACGAAAGTAAGGTGAAGTTATACAAGTGAGAACTGTTCTTGGACGAGGCTGGCGGCAGGCAGCTGACTCATGCAGAGTCAAACTCTCAGCTCCGTGTCATCGTTTGCTCGCAGGCTTGCAGCCTGCGGATCGCCTCATCTGCAATACACACGGCTGTCGTCACGCACCCACCGGTGAAACAGGGCGTGGGGCCGCCGGCGCCGTGGTTCGCGCCTGCACGGCTGATCCTCCTGGCCAGCAAGCCCTGGCAACGTGTCAGTGGGGGACGCTGTGATCAGCTGAGCATCCGTCCTGCGCTCTGCGACCGGCCAGGTCTCCGGCCCAGTGCCAGAGGCACGCTCCAATCAGCCCCCTGTGATCCTTGCTGCAGGCCCCGACTCCTCAATGCCTTGGGGCTGGGAAATTGGCGGCCTTTCCGCACCAAGCATGTGATGCCTGTGCAGCACGGCTGGCCAACCCCTGGCCTCAGACGCCGGGAGGTGGGAGGGCCAAGCTTTGGTGCAGTAGCGCGTCTGCTTGGCAAGTCACTGAAGGGGTAGAGCCGGGAGAGGGGAGCATGGCAGCACTATTCCAATAGCAATGGTGCTTGAAATTCTTCGGGAAAAGCTGTTTGCCTGAGTTGCCATCGTCTCCATGCTTTTTCTTTTCCGCGCTAACGCCCTTCAGCCCCAAACAGTAGTTCTGTGGAAGGTATTTAGACTATACACAACACACAGACTTTCTAGCCCGATACCAAGCGCTTTTTGAGAGACCTAAGTGCAATACTTTCAAACCATGAGTAAAAAGCTACTGAATAGTCCGGAGCTTATGACTTACAACTTCCAGTGCTTTCCGAAAATTTTCGCTTCCTAATGTCTGCTCTCTCCAAGGCATGAGGTCTAGTCACAAGCCAGTCACTGTGCAGATGATTGGCAACTACCCAGATTGGAAGGTAGAGATGTAGATGGCAGCACAATCATCACTGAATCACATCCGACGGCTGAATTGAGATGACTAAGCGAAGCAATTCTGATGGTTCAGCAAAAATTGATACCAGCCGGCTCGTGATAGGCCACCAAGATCTCGCTCACACGCACTGCCTCACAAACCCTAGCTCAGTGTTACCTACCGGCAGACTGCAGGTTATCACCACCTGTAAGCAGCGCGTACCTACTAAGTGTGTGACACACTCAATATACCCACTAAGTTAGTGACAAGCCCGACAAGTTAGTGACTATCCACTAAGTCAGTGACATCCTCACCCAACTTCCACTCTCCTTCAACAGCACGGGATCGATGGCCTCGGTCTCGCCAATTATCTCGTTTCATGCCACAGACCCTCCGCAGGATCTCCTCACTGAGTTCATCAAAGACCTCCAATCTGCGTCTCTACCTAACAATACGACCACGCCCCTGCACATCCCCCAAACTGACGCCTATGGCTCGTTTCTCACGCCCCAAGCTCGGAGAACCCAGCATAATATCAGGGCGAGATCTCCTGTGCAATTGCGGAGGAAGCCCCCGCTGATAGACTTTGCCCGAAGCGCCCCTGCCTTGGCCCCGGCCGAAAACTGGGACCAGTTTGAGGGCGATCCGCACGAGACCACGCGCTTTGCCAGCGATTTGGGAACGGATTATATTGATGCTATTTACCCGGCAAATCGTCTGCCGGTTTCTGACTGGATCTCGGGAATTCGTTATGCACTTGCTGGCTGTGCCTCTCCCCTGTTTGACTTGGACAAATCCTCTGGTGAAATTCGCCTGACGGACACCCTGGGAACATTGTCAATGCCGGGATTTGCCCCCGATGGAGCCAGGAGGCTTGCAGAAAGTGCCTGTTTCTGTGGTAACGATACCATTGCTCTTCTTCGGCTTGTGAACCATCAAAAAGAGTTCAAGACACCATTTGACAGGGCACTCAGAGAACTCGTGGACCGCACTGCCAATGCTCTTGCAACAATAGCCGAGTGTTGTGAATCTTTAACTCAGCTCTGCCTCTTTTCTGACTACAAGCGTGGAATTCTTCGTTTGCTGCTCTCCGTAGCCAGAAAGGTCACTGATAGTCCCGTGGATGCCATTGATTTGCTTTATGTGCGGGCTCTAGAAGCGCAAATGGCCAATTCACCCTTATATGCATATATTGAGATGTGTTTTTATTATCTCTCGCAGCCATGGATGGATGCATGGAAACTTCAGGTGGAGAGCGGCGGTACTTGGCCTATTGACTACTTTGGCCCAGAGCCAATCCGCGCACCGAGGTTTTTGTCTGCGGACGTGCAAGAATCGGCTCGCAGGTGCTCAAAATCATTTCTGCTTGTCAATACTAGTACAGAGCTTGACTTTACCTGGCCAAGTTTAAAACCAGACCAAGATGTGTCTTTTATCTTGTCCGCAAATGACGAAGTCCATGATCTATTGCAAGATCCAGAGAGATATGCGGAGCAAGTTGGCCATGCCCTGCGGGCCGGGCCGCAGGCTGTCATGCAATCTACCATCTATGAGCCGCTGCAAGTGGCCTGGGATAACACCGGTTCCCCGGTCGGTGACGCGCGCTTTCTGGAGGCTAAGGTGGAAGACCACCTCCGATCGCTACTTGCCTCACAGCTCGAGCATGTTGGCAAAATACAGTCACTAGTTTTCTCGCCACAAGACTCCGTAACTGTTGGAGATTGTGTGAGAGCTTTACAAGCAACATTCTTCGTCAAAGACGGCATATTCGACTCTTATCTGACTGAGGGCCTGTTTGGAGATTCTGCATTGTCTCTCAAGGTGAACGATAGGAATACCAAATGGCCGCCAAAAAATACCGTCATTAGTAGAACCGCCTGCACTCTCGTTTCGGAATGTATTTTGGATTTGAAATTGCACTCGGAAATCGTCAACCGTCATTTGCTCAACTTCGCTATCCGTAAAGAAGGTGTAGTGCGCACAAGCCGAGAGCGGCTTCATGCGACCGATTACCTTCAGCTTGTCTTCCAGGTGCCAGAGCCGATTGACAAGGTCATTTCTAAGGCCGTTGTTCGTCAGAGTGAAGCTCTTTTTCGCGGGTATCTTAGAACACTGCGGGTAGAACGCTTTGTGCTTGACAGCAATAACGTCCGAGGTTACCTGCAATTTGTCAATGCCGTCAAAACCAACTATGCCCTTTGCCTGACGGACACAAATCGACGCATCGCGGAGCTCGACCTCGATGAGTTTGGGGACCTTGCTTCCAACCTGCAGCGAGAGATTGAGCATTGTGCGTCGCGCGTTAGCAGCGGAGCAGCAGGGACACAGATTGACGTCATTCTGGAAGCCATACTGTGCTGCAAGCCGATTGTAAGGCATGTAAAAGTGCTCAAGTCGTTGCTTGAGCGGGAGCCGTTAGGGTACCTGAGGGCGCTCTTGTAGCTAGCGTCTCACAGATTGCCAGTATTTATTACCTTTTATTTATTGAAGAAAATCATCAAAACATACTTTTATTACAAAAGGTCATTAAATAAGAGCCATGTATATGCTTTCACCTTTTTGCCTTTTTGCAAAGACTTAGTGGGAGTAGGAGAAGACGTTCTTGATGAGACCGTCCTCCTGGGCGAGTCTGTTGAGAGAGTCGTCAGCCTCACCAATGGAGCGGACGTAACCGCAGAGGGCGTAGCTAATGTTGTCACCGGGGATGGCACGGCCGTTCTCGTCAACGTTGGCAACGTTGATCTGGACAGAGGCGTGGTCCTTGGCCTTGATGATCTTGTTGGTGGCAGAGCACTTTCTGGGGATGTACAGTTCAACCTGGGTTAGATACAGTTCCGTGGAGCAGTATTGAAGGGTATTGGGCTGGCCATGCGCCGTTTGCTGCTGTTGACTGGTCAAATTTCATGCCAAATTTCCGGCCAGATTTCTGCCAGATATCAAGCCTGACAGTAAAAATGGACACTCGGAACAATAACAAGACCAGACAGCTACAAAAAGGTCGTGCACTTCCCTTATCCTCCTTGTGCAATCAACTTACCAATTCTCCGCTGTCGTTTTCCATTGTGCCGGTTAGTTATGTCGAGTTGTGTGGTCGAGAGTGTGATGGAGTGGGTGATGGCTAGCGTGTGCATGGACAGTCACAAATAGGGTTGGTGTGCACGCACACCGTTTGGGGTGGCGCTCTGCGAAGGTTGGGAGGGGGACCCCCAAGTGGGCAATGAGGTCGGAAAAAACCTGGAGCGCCTGCATGATGGGGCGTTTGGGAGTGCGCTGGAATAAAAAGGGAAGTTTTAAGCTGGATACATAGCGAATGCCGAGACCAGGAATGCGGCTGGCTACCGGCAGCTCCTGATACGGGCCGCAGAAGCTTGTTTGCGAAATCTTTGAGCTAGCCTTATCTCGACTGGGAGCAGCGGCTGTGACAGACGTCGCAGAGCCACTGCCCTGAGAAAGAGTGCATGGCCCATAGGGGAAGCGCAGTCAGCTCGCCCCAGACGCGTCTGGAGCCTGTCATCCAAGCATCCGATGCCCCGAGCAAGTGTTTCTGAGTCACGTGGGAGGACCAGCAAATGGCCGGCGAGCACCGACACACGCGGGCCCACAATGCCGGCTGTGCCCCACGTGCTTACCAGGAAGTGGTTAGCGTATAGAAACGGACGGTGGTCGCACAGGGGAGGCAGGGGCATACACGACGCCTCAGTGGAGGGCGGGCTGACGCATGGACCAGTCTCTTTGTTTCGGATACTCTCCGCGGGCCGGTCCTTGTTCGATTGAGCTTTGGCAGCGGTGAAAGTTTCCCACGTGCCTACCCCATCATCATGGTGCTGGGCGAGAGCTAGTGGGTTGGGTTATTGAGAGTGATCAGATGAGATGGCTTCATTGCAGCTAAGGTTGCAAAATTGGCGCGAAGCGATCAATTTGAGGTCAGAGCTCTACTGGCAGCTGGCAGCCTCCAATTGAAGCCCTCTACTCGCCCTGCTGATGTGCGGCGATATCCTCCACACCGCCATTCTGCTCCCTCAGCCGTGCCATGACCCCCCCCCCCACGCTTGGCTCGCTTGGCTCGCTTGGCTAGACCACAGTACCGGGCCGCCACTCTGGAGCGACGCTAGGAGCTGCTACAGAGCAGCAGACTGATGGTCAAAACACACAAAACCTCATTACCTGCTCTTTGGGAGCCAGCCACGAACTTGCCCCTTCCACATCGAGCCATCGCAAAACGTGCCTGCTGCACCCCCCGATAACCCAGCAGGCTTCCCAGCGGGGGTCCACTAAGCAAGCAAGGCGACAACGGTCCAGGCCAGCGCACCGCAGCGCAGGCAATGTCTGTGCGCGCTGTCACAGAAATTGACCTGTCATTTGAGTCAAGCTATATCCCCGTCACGCTGTGGGCTTCCTCCTTTCAACCTTTCCACTCCTCTCAACTCCTCCCCACTCCCTCTCTATCACCTTCCATCTCCCCACCTCCCCTCCTCGGCACACCAAAACAACCTCATCGCATCCTCCCACCAAGCCACTCCACCACAGCAGAGCCCATCTCTCCCAAAAAGCATTTAAAGGCCGAGACCCCCTTCCAAAATCTCCCACACGCTTCCTGCTCATTTTCACCACATCACCAAAAACCGGCGTTTGTACAGGGCGCTGCTTGTGACACTATTTATTTAGCAGGAACAGAGGTGTAAAAGCCTTGCCCTGAATATTTATTATATCCTCTCGCATTGAGCTGTATTTATTAATTCACCCCACAAACTAATGATTTATGCCACAAAATGACGGACGATCACCACCGCTTCTACATTAACAACCACCGCCCAGCGCTTGCAGGAGCTCTACAGCAAAACACCCGCAAGGACACCCGCAAAGCTTCTATATCGCTGCGGCTTTTTAAGGAAAATGATCCCCAAAAAGCTTCGCCCGAAGATAGAGATAAGCCTCACCACCAGGTCCACGCTGAAGTCTCTGGAGCTACTTACATTCCGCACGTGAAGTCTAGTAGTAGTGACAAATCATCACAGCAACCGCAAGGACCGACTGCTGATGTTGCCAGCCAGTTATTGCTGCTGCGTGGCGCAAGTGGCGACGCATCATCTACACCAGCTAGTAGTGTCGCTAACGACCAAGCGGCAGCAACGATCGTAGACGAGCGGCAAACATGCGTGACAGCAACTTCCTCAGCTTCCAGTCACTCCGCTTACCAACCATCCAACCCTAGCCCCATCCCTAAGCAGCAACATCTTACAGCTCACTATCATCAGTCAGCGCCAGTATCGGTAGAGCTCACTCCATTTGCGCACAAGGTTGGTGGACACACTGCCTTTTTCCGCTTCTCGCGAAGAGCCGTCTGCAAAGCTCTTCTGAATAGGGAAAATCTCTGGTACGAGGCTATTGAACAGCGCCATGAGGAGCTTTTGAGGTTTATGCCGAAGTACATTGGTGTTCTCAACGTACGGGTCTCAACACCAGCACCAGCGACTCAGAATTCTTCAGGTGCGCAGGGAAGATCCGGAATTTCTTCTGTCAGCGAGCTGTTGGGCGCCAATCAGAACGTTCTAGTCGAGAGCCCCGAGGATGTTTCACTGCTAGACTCTGCCTCGCACAAATCGGAGTCTGCGACAAAGTCTGCAGCAAAGTTCTCGCCCCTATGTTTGCCGGAAGTCGTTCTAGATGACAACATCCACATCCTGCCTCACTCGCTTATTGAAAAGTATTCTTCATCTGCCCCATCCCCGGAGTACGCGGATATTGGCCGAGAGCCTGCAGATTCCTCCATTTCGCCGTCGTCATCGCTCGCGTCTTCACTCCAGCTGGAGCGACCCTGGGGCGCCACAACAGTCAACCAGAAGCTCAAGGAGCTTGTTCTCTCCGAAGTGTTTGATTTACCGGGCACGAACAACCAAACCGTCCAGGACGATGGAGACGACTCGGATGCTGCCACAGATCTTGATGATGACTTGTCTGTGCCACCCTCTCCGCTTATGCCCTCAGCCCCATCGTCTTATCATGACAACTTCGCCGAGGATGATGCTGCATATTTATCACCCCCACCTCAAACGAGCCCTCTCTACTTGCTCAAGAGTTCAGGACCGGCTGGTACTCCTTCCTCAGCTGTTCGCCGAAACAGATTTGTCAAGGACGACCATGATGCAATGGATTCCTCTGTAATTTCTCTTGCAGACGATTCTCAACAGGATATTTTTGCCATGGACGAAGTGCGTGTAGCACCTTCAGACGCTAACCACAAGCGTAGTCAGTCCCACCAAGAGACACGACGCTCCAGGTCGCAGTCAGCTAGTTTATCACCTTTGCATAAGGCTGGAAGCGGTTCTTCCCTTGGTGTGAGCACGCCTCGCACGCCAGGTTCGTTCAAGGGTGTTAGCAGGCCTAACACTCATATTGAACGTTTCATCTTGCTTGAGGATCTTACTCGTGGCATGGTACATCCCTGCGTTCTTGATCTCAAAATGGGAACGCGCCAGTACGGTGTAGATGCCTCTGTGAAAAAGCAGATATCGCAGGCAAAAAAGTGCAAGAATACAACTTCTGCAAAACTTGGTGTCCGTATATGCGGCATGCAGGTCTGGGACCGCACTGCTCAAGATTACTTCTATCAAGATAAGTACTTTGGACGAGCCGTTAAGGCAGGCCCCCAATTTCGCGCTTGCTTGCGAAAATTTCTTTACGATGGAACCTCACAGGGATCTATTTTGCACAACATTCCCCGCCTCGTGTCTAACTTGGAGGAGATGCATGCTATTGTGTCCAAGCTGATTGGTTACCGCCTATATGGCTCCTCGTTACTGCTAATTTACGATGGAGCTAATCCTGCGAGCTTCAAAATGAAGCTGATTGACTTTGCACAATGCGTTACTGCAGAAGACCCAGACGTGCGCAAGGCACCTGCTCCGCCATCGCACCCCAACTCTCCTGATCTTGGTTTCCTCCACGGTCTTGTTACCTTGAAAACCTATTTCAAGCAGATCTGGGAAGAGGAAACCGGCAGAGAGTTCACCAGCGCGAGCGAGGCTGAAGTCAGTGCGTGGCAGCAGCAGTTGACAGGAAGGGTTCCCGCCCTGGACAGGTTTGACATTACCGAGTATGAGCAACTTTCAAAATGAGATGGGCTGTAATGAGCCACAAAAGAGCATCTGCTCACCAATTAATGCGTAAATAGTAATTATATAATGCTATCACGAGGTCGCCACTAAAGTTTTGAGTGACAGCACGGCCACACTCTCTACGTGGTGCGTTTGAGGGAAAAAGTCAAAGCCACGGATGCTCTCAACAGTGTAGTCATCATCGTTGCTCAACAAATAATCCATGTCGCGGGCTTGCGAGTGAACATTGCATGAGATGTAAACCACCTTTGCAGGCTTGAATGCCAGCAGCTGTTTGAGAAATGCCTCGTCGCATCCTTTCCGCGGCGGATCAATAATGATGGATGTTTGGACAGGATCGGCTTTGACATTGTCAAAGATCTTCTCTGCCTGGCCAACAATGAACGAGGCATTGGTGAGGCCGTTGAGCTCAGCGTTTTCACGGGCATATTCGACACTATCCTTAGAGATTTCAACGCCAATGACGGATTCGACAGCTGAGGAGCAGGTGATACCGAAAAGACCGCTACCACAGTAGGTATCAACAAGGAACTTTGGTGGCGTTCCGTTAAGAAGAACGTTGCGGCGAACATAATCTGTCACGTCAGGCAGAATTGAGTTGTTATTTTGGAAAAATGAGCCCGCAGGGAATTTGAACTTGTAATCGCCAACAAGCTCTGTGATAATGTCCTTGGTGGAAGTGGAGCATGTTTTGGAGCCGTCCTCCAGGCTGGTTGTTTCACGCAGCAGAAGGGTTGCGCCGCGCTTGAACTGGCTGAATGTGGCGTGGATGCGTGATCTTTCTGCATCCAGTCCCTTTTGCAATGTTGGCACGCCAATAGCGCACTCCTCAATGTCGATCAGGGCCTTTCTTCCCTTTTGGCCAAATCCAATAGGCGGTGCCTCCGTCAAACCAGCTTTAGGCACATCAAAGTGTGGCGTTAGCTTTGTGCGATACTTATATTTTTGGGGTGAAGGCGCAGTAGGCAGAATCTCTGGCAGACGTGCCTTGAGATTGGGCGACACGAAGTGGTCGTAGGCGTTGACTATGACTTGGCGTTTGAGTGCCAGTTGCTGTTCGTAGGAAATCATTTGATACTGACATCCGGAGCACTTTGCAAAGTACTTGCACTGGATGAGCGAGTCATCTCGGGATTTGGACGGCTGGAGGACGCTGACCAACTCAGACTCGTAATAGTATTTGTTGGTGCGGTATAGCTTTGCCAGCACTTTGTCACCAGTGGTTGTGTATGGTACCACAGCCACAGCCTTTTTATCAGCTGGCAGCTTTCCTTCTTCGTCAGAATCGACCCAGTTGGAGTCCATGCGTATTTTCTCGAAAGCCAGCGCCGCCTCAGCGCTCAGGACGTCATTGAAAACGGCCATGCCATCTCCAGTAGCAGAGACACCGGAGATTTCCAGTTCCACTTCACGGTGAAATGGCCAGGGAACATCGCGGGGTCTGTTCATGACCTTTTGCATATCGTGGAGAATGTCCTGCTCGGGCACACTCTGAGTTGCAATTAGGCGCTTAATGTCGGCAATGAGAGAGCCCTCAGCAGACACAGGATCGACAGGGGCTTCTTTGAAACGTTTCGGTCCATTTCGGCGCTTGTGAGGCAGAGTTCTTTTCTCACCCATTCTGTTCTGAGCCAGCCTGAAGTTTTGAACCAGACGTTTTAGCATGAGAAGTGGAACTTTTCCACTTCATAGGGTTAGGGCGAAATTTTTTTGGCAACGGTTCGATGAGTGCTGGATGGGGATGGGTGGAGAAGGGCAAGAAACGGAGAAATTTTGGCTAAAAGAAGAAAAGGGCATTAAATAGTTGATACCTGTGGCTATTGGCGTTCTTATTGTTTCCAGGGAAGACGCACACACTTTGAATTATAAGTACAGTAGAGGGATGTGGTGCTGATAGTACCGGTCAGCATAATGGAGAGAGCATGATTGGCTGCTGTGGTTGTGTGCCATTTGTATTTGAATAAAGAGACAGAAGAGGACCAAAAACTAAGTTTTAGAAAGAGCAAAGAGGTCAATAGTACGGGTCAGGTACGCGCTTTATAAGAGATGCGGTTCACGGCTAGATACTGCTGCTGTGGAATGCAGAGATGGTCCGCGATAAGGCCCCGTGGTTTTGCAGTAGCGGTCGATAAACTAACTCAAGCAGGCTCAACTGGGATGGGCACAAAATGCTCATATCCTCAATATCTAAAACTATTCAAGTGACAATAGTTTCACTGTAATAGATTTGTCTCATTATGTGACGGCCATGGCCAACAGGCATGTGCCTACGATATGGAATAGCTCGGTACCGACTGGGCAGTCTTACCATGGGTCAAAATAAGGCTAGATTTGCAGAGGCCATCTGCAATGATTTTTTTTGGTGAAATCAGCGTAATCCCTCAGAGAGCAGTGCATTGCAGTTCAACCCTTTCTGCAGAGCGGTAAGCGTGCAAAGTACTATGATTTACGAGTACAATTCACTGGAAAAGTATTAGTATATTTGTGTGGTAATGGTGGATATCTATCAGTACGCCAGGGTTCTGGTCTTCAAAATTGGATAATGAAGACAATCTATGCAATTGGGCTCCTCGGTTGCAACTGAAGGTGATGTAGTTCGGGTATCTGTCTGAAGGGCAAAATGCTACAAATGTATCAGCGCTGCTCTGCAATTACTTTGAAAGCCTTTGCTGCTTCGGTCATGACCCCATCAATCTACTGGCATTCTACGCATATCCAAGTCGCTCAATGGCGTCGCCATATGACTGTCACTGCTATCCTGGACAAAAAAGTCTTCCAGCCGAAGCGGGCGAATCTCAACATCCACATTGCTGGACTCTGGCAAAGGCTGTCCTTGACGGAAATTTTGCTTGATGTACTCGCGCATGGGGACCATGAGAGCATTGCGGCAAGCTTCTTTGAGATCCGAGCCCGACATTCCAACACACCGTTCAGCCAGCAAGTCAAAGTCGAAGTCATCCGCTAGAGACGATTTTTTGAGCAGTAGCATAAGAATGCGCTTACGATCAGCCTTGGCTGGCAGGGAAATGCCAAACCGCTTGGGCATACGTCGCATAATAGCTGAATCAATATCGTAAGGTCTGTTTGTAGCACCAAGGATCAGCGTACGAGTGTTTTCCAGCAAACCGTCCCAGAGCGTCATGAACTCAGCCTTGAGCATTGCCGTCACCTCCTCGTCGGACGACTGGCGTTCTCTCAAAAACGAGTCAATTTCGTCAATGAAAATGATACAAGGCTGCAGTTTGTTTGCCAGGGAGAAAATTGCGCTCACAAGCTTGTTGGACTCGCCATAGAATTTGTCCATGAGCGTGCTCATGCGAATATTCAGGAAGTTTGCATGCGATTCGGCCGCCAGTGCCTTGGCAATCATGGTTTTTCCGCATCCAGGTGGCCCATAGAGCAAAACACCCTTCGGTGCTTGCAGAAGGTCGTTATTGGAGTAAAGCTGAGGGACTGTGAGCGGATAAAGCACGGCCTCGCGCAGTTCATCAACCACATCGTCCAAGCCGCCAATGTCGCTAAAAGACACGTTGATTTCTGCAGGAGTGATGAGGTTTGAAATGATCAGCTTTTCGTAGCTATTGAGTTCCAGCAAAAGGCCTGGGTTCTTTTCTTTGAGCTTAGCAATCGACATAGTAGCCTTTTGCTTAGCCTCTTTGGTCATGGACTCTGCCCCACCGGCTTGCGACAGCAGCACAGAGAAAATATAATAGACCGAGGTGGATGCGCCCAAGAAGAAGAGGACGTCGGCTATTAGCCGTGGATCCCACTGGAACTTGCCCATTGTGGATATAGCAAGGATGGAGATCTGGGGCCCTGAAACTGGCCTCTAGATGTGATGTCGAAAGAAGCGCTTCAGTCGCAAGTTTGGGAGTGTGTGGGGCGCCACCTGCCGAGAGCCGCGGTTGATGGAGTTTACTTGTGGGGGGCACTGCTGGACGGTAGTGCGTGCAGGAGGTTACTTGCTGAATTTGTGCTTTAGTCACTAGACATTAGTGGGCTTCTGCCGCTGGGAGTTGCTTGTGGGCAGGGCAGTGAGGGCGGGGATTTACTTGGCACAGTCGTTTTCCAGCCAATGGAGAGTAATGAAGCAAGAGACCTCCGGGGGATATGACAGTAGCTAGAGAAACCGCAACTTCCATCACATTGCCGTATGGTTGAATTCAGGACAGCGAGACGTTGTCACATAATCCACGCCCCGCCAAGCCCATATTAACCGTCAGTGAATGCATTAAGCCAACGGTGGCATATCATATAAATACTATAGATCCGTCTCCGCCATGCAGCGGGACGTCTCAGCTCCGATGCGCAGCCTGACAAACGTCAAAAAGTCCCCTGCAGCATAATCTTTGCGCCAGTCCATAGAATGCAGCTCTCCGTCAGCAACTTTACCACCTTCTAACGAGGCCTCCAGCAGCTGCTGTGTGCGATCTCGGCTAGCTCCGCTCCATCGTTCACAGGCATCCGCCAAGCCAGCCAAGTCGACAAGCGAAAAAATACGTGGTCGCTCTCGGCTCAAAAACGGAGTCAAAATCATGAGAATCACGCCAATGTACTCGTCAGGAAGGTGGGCAAAGCTAAGAAGCATTGTGAAATTTTCGGCCGCTCGGTGCAGTTCTCCGCCATAAAGCGCGGCAAAGGCCCGCAGCAAAATGGCATACGGCGACAACGCTTCAGCAACCTCGCGCGGCAAGGTTCTGACATCGCCCTTGAGCACAACGTCCTGTGCAACCAGATCATACTTGTCCTCGGGGATCTGCAGCAAGGTGACTTCAAAAAGCTCCCACGCGTACTGCCGGAGCAGGGCCCAGTCTTGACAGTCATAAAATACAACAATTGCTTCAAAATACTTCTTTTCGGCAATGAGTTCAGAGGCTTTCTCCTTCTGAAGTTTGTGACACACATCCGTCAGTTTGAGCGAGGCAGCCACGTCAATGGCCCAGTCCATGTCCTCAGTCGAGTTATAACGTGCCCGCGGAAGTGCTTTTTCAAGCAGGTCGTTAGCCTGCTTTGTGCCCAGATGCAGAAGGTTTTCGATGCCAATGCGCACCAGCAACGGGTGTTGCAGACAGTTGAGCGCATTGGACAAAATGGCGTACTCCGTGACGCGGTTTGTGAGAGCGTAGGCATCAAAGAGATGACGAGCATCGCAAAGCTCCACGGCGACGGCAGCGAGACACGTGCTCAGACCTTCCATGATTTCCACAACACTCATCAGCTTGCCGCTCATGGTAGCCACAGCGCCTTGCTCCCACGGCATGGTCACATCTGCTGGGGTGTTGCGCACCGCCTTGGTCATATACTCCTTGAGACGACTAGCGGTGGGATCATGGTACTTTAGGAGGGACAGAATCGTCAGGTACCAGGCCGAAGAGGTTGCGAGAATGGTAGCCTCATCACCGCGCAAAATTTCCACCAATTCTTGTAGTCTTTCACGAGTCTGTGATGCCTTGGCCTTTTCCGTCTCCGGAATTCCAGTGACACCACCAAAGTATTTTACAAAGGCCATACCACAGGCCCTTCTCCACTCCCGAAAATGCTCGACGGTGTAAGAATTGCACAGACTGACAATAACTGAAGCAATCTCTCTCTCCACCTCGTCAGTCCACGCCTGAGCGGCCAGCATCAGGCCCTCAGCGACATTTGTCAACAAACCGTGATGAGCCCACGACACCAGCAGAGTCCAGTACAGCGGGTTCCTGTCTGGAGCCGAGGCAGCCATGACATCTCTGGCAACATCGACAGAGTATCCTGGATCGACGCTGTTTGCCCACTGCTCAAACTCGCTCACAAGCTGGGTTTCGGGCTGTTCCAAAAAGTGGCATACTTTGAGACACTCAAACAGGTAAAAGGCTTGGATCAACTGGTCGTTATTTTGCATTAAATGTGTGTTTTCGTGCAGCAGCTGCGAAATCGAACGCATGGCAGTGCCGGCTAGCGCACCCCCAGCGAAGGAACTGTCGGCAACCTGGCGCCAGTAATCTTTCATGGACGCGTGGATCTGCACAATAAGCTTCTGCTCGGGCTCCGGAAGCGACCCGGGCTTGTCGAGGTTCTCGAGATGTGCCTCAAACTGAGCAAACTCGGGCAAGTCCATGGGGCCTGTATGTGTCTTTGATACCGTTCAAGAGAGGGAACCGGTTGTTTGTCGAGACGGTTGAAATTTGGCTGAAATTTGACTGTGTTTTGGGAGGTGCTAGGGTGGTGGGAGCAAGTAGAGTAAGTATCAGACGTTTGAAGCGGGGGAAGATTTTGAGGCTTTGATTTTGAGGCTGGTGGGACAAGTGGGCAAGGAGCAAGTACCATCGAGTAGAGGGAGGCGGAGGGAGGTAGAAGGAGGCAGAGGGAGGAGTAGAAGGAGGCAGAGGGAGTTAAAAACAAAAGTGGGCCAGTTTTCAGGCTCTGAATGGCCAATTGCAAGTTAAGATTCATTGTACTTTTGAAAAATCTAGGCTAATCACCAATCTCTTGAGTTCAGCATTCAACATGCCAGATCATAGCCAGTGAAATATGGCCACAATGGAAACTAAAACAAAGCCTGGAGACCCACCGCTGGCTACGGGATAAGTGGGTTTGAAGAGAAACCTAATATAATTGCTGCTAAAGCTGCAGATTTCACTCTCGCCCTGCCCATTCTCCCGCCTTGAATCTGCCGATATGTCAGATGAGCGACAACTTCCTCAGCGCATAGCATCTGCCAGGTACCACAGAGCAGCAAGCAAGGACACTCGATCTGGCAATCGCGGATCCAGCTCGAGCAATTGCCAGCTATGCTGAGTCACAGACCTAATGATTCTAGCCTCGGCCACACCCTCGGCGGCCAGTCCTCGGCGAGCCAGCCGGGCTAACGGACAACCCCACCTGCCCGGTTCCTCGACAGCAGCACAGGCTTTGAGCCGCACAGCATCCGGGGCTTTGTGCCGCCCAGATTTTCAAAGCTCCCTCTAGTGAGGCACGTGACGCTATCGGGGGGCTAGCCAGCTTCAGACAGCAATCGAGCAACGGTAAAGCAAAGTACAGCTAGCGGCGCGGCCCAGAAACTGATAAATTATCATGAAGTCTAGAATCACTCGAGTTGCTTGAATTTTTGCCAATTCTTCCCTTACGTCCTGCCGACCTCACTCACAGAAGAGCTCACCGACGCCGCCTGCGCCTAATCAGTGCGGCTCACCATCGGCTCCCAGTGCCCAGCGCACACACTTGCCTAATTGGGCAACTATTTCCCTACCGTTCCCTACATCGCTCTCCAGACCCAAAAACTATAAAGCAAGCAGCTTCCTCACTCCCCACCCAACACACAACTATCAAATGTCCACCGCAGGTAAACCAATCACTTGCAAGGCTGCTGTTGCCTGGGAGGCTGGCAAGCCTCTCTCAATTGAGACCATCACCGTTGATCCCCCCAAGGCCCATGAGGTCCGCATCAAGATCAAAAACACAGGTGTATGCCACACTGACGCATACACTCTTTCCGGCAAGGACCCCGAGGGTGCCTTCCCTGTGGTTTTGGGCCACGAGGGTGCCGGCATTGTCGAGTCGGTCGGCGAGGGTGTCACTAACGTCGAGGTTGGCGATCACGTGATTGCCCTTTACACACCAGAGTGCAAGGAGTGCAAGTACTGCAAGTCTGGCAAGACCAATCTCTGTGTCAAGATTCGTGCCACCCAAGGTAAGGGTGTCATGCCCGACGGAACCTCCCGTCTGTCGTGCAACGGCAAACCCCTTCTCCACTTTATGGGCTGCTCCACTTTCTCGGAGTACACCGTTGTGGCTGATATCAGTGTCGTTGCCTTCAACCCCATAGTTCCGTTTGACCGTGCCTGTTTGCTTGGTTGCGGCATCACGACCGGCTACGGCGCTGCCACCATCACCGCCAACGTTCAGAAGGGCGAATCGGTCTGTGTTTTCGGCGCCGGCTGTGTCGGTCTGTCTGTAATTCAGGGTGCCGCTGCCCGCGAGGCGGGTGCCATTTATGTCGTTGATGTCGATCCCAAGAAGGAGGCCTGGGCCAAGAAATTTGGCGCCACTCACTTTGTCAACCCTAAGGATTACGACAAGCCCATCCAAGAGGTGCTTGTCGAGAAGACCGACGGTGGCTTTGATTACACCTTTGATTGCACTGGCAACGTGAATGTGATGCGTTCTGCTCTTGAGTGTGCCCACCGTGGTTGGGGCCAGTCCATCATCATTGGTGTTGCTGCTGCTGGCCAGGAGATTTCTACCCGTCCTTTCCAGCTCGTCACTGGACGTGTCTGGAAGGGCTCTGCATTCGGTGGTGTCAAGGGCCGCACCCAGCTCCCCGGTCTTATCAAGGATTACACGGAGGGCAAGCTTAAGGTGGATGAGTTTATCACCCACCGCAGAAAGCTGGCCGAGATCAACGAGGCCCTGGAAGACATGCACTCTGGCGAGTGCATTCGTGCTGTCTTGTCTTTTGATTAGGAAGAGGTGGCGGCAAAAGAGGTGTCATCTGCCGCCAAGCTTTAAGCAGCGGCATTGTTTTGGAGCACTGCAACAAGCTGCTGCATTGCGACGGCTGTAAAATTAATGAATACATTCAAGTTTTATACTAGATACCTTGGAGGTCAGGCAAGTCAATAGCTTTCTGTTATACATACCTTGGCGGTTTGGCCAAATCAAGTAGCTGGAGCTGTGCAATGCAAGCACTTGGTGGGATAGTGGAGATATTGAACAAGATGAGACTCACCCCCGAGTTATCTCAGGAGATGGTCCACCTTCGATCTTCTCAAACCACCCCTTCGATGCCTTGATATTGCATTTGACAGCATTGGCATCGACATCCATGCTACCGCCGGACTCAAGTTTTACCTCGGGCAACACAACCATGATGAACATGTTGGCCGTCAGATTTTCAATAAAAACTGAGCACCCCGGACCACGCACTGATAGAGATTGAAACTGGGATCTGATTTTGGAGCAGCTCTGTTTGTATGTTTTGATAATGTTCGAAATCTTTTCAAAGCGCTTTTGATCCAGTGGGCGGCCAGTGTCGACCTCCCCACCGACGTGCGAGATGACCAGAAATGTAGTTCGCTCAAACAGTGCCACCTCCATTGCGCGACAGTTGTGGGCAAATTGTGTCAAATGGTTGTTGAACAGCGCCATGTTGGGGATGAGCTCGCACACAATGGATGACCAGGCCTTGTACAGGGTCTCGTCCCAGATAGAGGTCATATAGCCAGTGATGTTGAAGCGCTTGGCAGACACTTCCGTGAGTTTCTCCATCATAGCTTCAAATGTGCGCTGTCTGTGATCAAGTTTGATAAGATCCATCTTGTGAAGCAGCACAAAAACCTTCGCATTAGGCGAGTATTTGTGCAACGACTCGAGTCCACGCTTGAACGTTTCAATGTCTTTGGCCACAGACTTGG
This sequence comes from Grinbergsozyma bentonensis, assembly GCA_030561725.1. Taxonomy (NCBI): domain Eukaryota; kingdom Fungi; phylum Ascomycota; class Dipodascomycetes; order Dipodascales; family Trichomonascaceae; genus Grinbergsozyma; species Grinbergsozyma bentonensis. The sequence goes on along the minus strand of JAKTYB010000004.1, from coordinate 160,736 downwards.
AGGCAACGTCAAAGACGTGAATGAGCACCTCTACCATGCGGAAAATATGATCCTCTTGCGTGGAGAAATAATTTTCGAGAAAGACGTCTTGACCTCCGCAGTCCCAAAGATTGAGAGTCATGTGGCCCAGGAATCGCAGATGAGAGTGCTCAACGTCGATTGTCGCATTTAGACGTGCTGTGTCAAAGGCAGAGTAGTTTGAGAAGATGATGGAACGCATAGACGACTTGCCTGAGGACGACCGGCCCATGAGTAGAAGTTTCTTTCTGGAACTCATTGTGGCTGGATAGGTGTCGTATGACGAATACGGGTAGTTACAGGGGAATACTTAAAGCAGATTCTGGCCTATAGTTTTGGAAAATAGGGTGCACAAGAGTTGATATCCACAATTTCGAAGAGTAGAAGCTACCAGACCTGCGAATAATAGGCGTACAAGTGCTCGTCTCGTCAGAAATACCGATATTTCAGCGATAAATACTCAAAAATAGCCCCGAAAATCGCTACAGCCAATCTTTATGAAAAAAATTCAACCCGGGAAGAAGTTCAAATCGAGATTCTGTCCCGAAAAAAGGCACGGGATACTCTTTTACTATTGTTCCGACAGATAAGCGCTTTGAAAGGGCGCGAAACGCACTTGAGATAGAAATGATCCTACTATGGCCTGTCGGACGACTAAGATGTGCTGGCTCTCACTCTGTAGCGTCAAACCCGCTCTTGATAGTCGTAGATAAGGTTGTCCGTGGTAGGTCGTTGAGTTATCTGCCCATGTCCCAAATGGTCAATTTTGGGGGTGTGAGTAAAGTGGTGCCCTGCCCCACCATTTGTGGGACAGAGGTGCAGCATATACGAAAGGCCCCGACAGACGAAACAAAGCTATAATGGAATGCCAGAGATTAAATAATGTTGGGCTCCAAACACTATTGTGCCGCATCCCAGCAACCCAGCTATATCATGCATCAGCTTCATTAGTATAAATAAATATCTCATATGCTTCTAGCTCACGTCTCCTTGTCATCACTCTTGGGCTTCTTTTTGAACAAGCGCCTTGAGGCACTTGTTAGAGTCCGCTTGAATCGCGACTTGGGCTCGACCTCCTCTTCGCCCACAAGCCTTTCATACAGCGACTCTTCCTTGGGACGAAGCTGCTCCGTAGCTGGTTCCTCCTTCATGCTCACATCCATTTCATCATTGTCCGTATGGTAACCGAGTCCGTCGTCATCGGTGAGCGGTTCTGGAGCCGAATCTACCCTCTCAATCTTGTCTAGAATTTGTTCCACCACAGAGTAGCGCTTGAGAGAGCGCAGGTCATCTCCATAGTTGTCACCCAGGTGGTTCAAAAGAACAAGCATCGGGCTTTTAAGAAACGGCTGAGTGTTTTGCTGGATGTGGTCGAGAGTACGCAGACAGGCTGACACGGTAAGGTTATTGGAAGAGCCTGAAGTGCGCAGCGTCCGCAGAAGGCCACCAAGAAGACTGAAGCGTATAATCTCGTTCAAATAGCTCTCATGATACTCAAACAGGATCATGGTCGTGACACACTTGACAGCCGCGAGCTGAACTTGCTTGCTGGTGCTCGCCATTAAGCGCGAAATCGCGGCACACAGCTTGTTCTGAACAATAAAGTCGTAGCTACTGTCCCAGTGCTTATGGATGACAAATGCAAGCAAGTTGAGTAGTTGCTCGTAGTAGACGCGTTGAGCGACTGTGAGGCGGTCAGGTAACGAGACCGGGTTGGCTACAAGCGCTAGCAGGGGTTCGAACAGTACCGTAGCGGTTGTGTTGTAGAACATGTCAACAAACTCCTTATCATATGCCTTTGTGCTACTGGCAAATTCTGACAGCAGAACTTCAGCCTCGTTGTTTTCATCGGCAGCTGGACGTGGTCGCAGATCACGACGAAGCTCCGTTTCGAGAACGACCTTGTGGATTTCCGGGTCAAGTACCACTTTGAGCGCCTCTCCGGCGTGGCACTTGATGCCAAAGTCGTCGTCAGTTTGGAGGAGCATTGTGAGAGTTTTTGCGATCTGCAATGACCGGTTGAGATCGCAGTTTTTGAAAACCCCACCAGCATCATTGTCAATGATCGTGACCAGAAGTTCGGTAGCGAGGGTGCGCATAGACAAGTTTGGATCGTTCATGGCAAAGTCGATGAGATCAAACAGACCTGCGTCAAGCAACTTGTTGTATGTGTCGAGCTTCATTTGCGGAGGGAACGTTTTGGCGACAGTGACAAGCTGGTGAACAAAACGAACGCCATCACGCCGAAGACGAATGTCAGGCGCATCTGAGGGGGTTGATGTTGGAGAAAGAAGCTGCACTGCGGATGGTGGAGGGGGAGCCGAGGTGGCGACGGAGACCGGGTCAGGCGAACGTTCTGGGAAAGCTCCAGAGGCATTTTTTGGAGGTGATGTGGTCTCAGATCCTGCTGGACCACTGTGCTCGGCATCTGGCTGTTGGGCCGCCGCCGGCTCGGACGGCTCCTGTTCTCTGTCTGGGCTATCTCTCATGATTCGCTTGGCCGGGGACTCCTCAACCACGTCTTCAGCCAGCCGCTTGCCTAATACTGGAGAGGACTCTCTGTACATGGAAAATAAGGCCGACATGAAACGCGCTGACTCCTGGAAGTACTGGGCGATGGCAATGTGATTCATGAAAATCATGTTTGAAAGAAGGGAAAAGGTCGGGTCGTCTAGAAGGCGGGCGAGGACCACGTCCTTGAGGAACTGGAGGCGAAACGTCTGGCGGATTTTGGACCTGATGACGTCGTCTGGGATCTGGATGACCTCGTTGAAGCGGGTATCGTCTTCCAGGTACTCGCGGTGGTTTGCCTTGAGATGCGGGTACTCGGGGTCGTACTCGAGCATGCCGACGACGGCCAAAATGTAGGCGTCCTGGAGCAGCTGGGCAAAGACCGAGGAGTCGTTGATGAGGAACAGCAGCTTTGTGATTTTGCAGAGATTGTGAAGGTCTTCAAGGGCGTGGGCCTGCTCGGCCTCGTGGAACACGGCGCAGAGCGCCTGCACGTAGCCGGTCTCCTCAACGTACTTGATAATGCCGTCTCGGCCGTAGCGGCTCTGCATGGTCGAGTAGAGGACCTCGAAGGAAATGGCAAGCGCGTCGCCGAGCTGTGGCGCCGGCGGCAGATGCAACGGGCCGGCGATGATCTCTGGAGACTCGCCAGCGTCGCCCGAGTCGGAGGTGGAGATGGCCAGCACGGTGATGTTGTGCGCAATGGCCGACTGGCAGTAGGCCAGAAAGTCAATGACGAGGGCGCAGCCCTCGACCTCCTGGAACGACAGCGCCATGTCGTGCTTGGCCTCGTTGGTCTCGTCCGACCACAGAATCAGCGTGCGGTTCTGCTTCTGGAAGTGCGTTTCCCCAAACACACGCGCCCGCAGGATAATGTGCGACGAGTCTTGCTCGTCTCTGACGGTCAGGTAGGCTGATTTTGTCAGTTTGGCGCGGGGCAGGCTGGTGGCGGTTTCTGACGAATCAGAGCTCTCCTCCACTTCTCCTGCCGCCTCCTCCTCCTCTTCCTCCTCCTCCACGACCTCGCCCTGGCAAAAGCCCGTGCCCCAATCCAGCCACTCATCGTTCTTCAAATTATACACCTTGACGCGCCGGGGCGGCGTCGGAATCGTCAGCACCGGCACAGGCTCCGGAGAGTCCTCAGAGCCGCTGCGCGATACCATAGTGAAGCTTGTGCTGCTGGCAATACGCCCGCGTTCTTCTACGGCTCTCGGTTGCTACAGTGGAGAGGGTAACGCAGAGTTTAGTGGAAACGCCAGATTTGTCCCAGGGTCTCTGGGAGCTGCGAGATCGACGCCTGGGGCGGGCGGTGGGGGACGCAGGGCAGACGCGCGGACTTTGAAGGAGAAACTCTGGGCCGGACGCGAAAGAAACGGAGCAGGACAGAGGATGTGTTCTGACAAGTCATATTTGTGGTGCAGGGCGTGTCCGATGCCGCTGCGTGGAGTCTGCTGCTCGTCACGAGACCCTGCGTGGCCCACGGCACCTACCGTGACAGTGGGGCAGCGCCCCGGCCGCCGCCGCCCCCAATTGGGGGCAGGGGAGGGAGTAGGCCGGAAGAATAGTTCTGGCGGAGGCCGCGTAGGTAATCGTCAGTAATCGTCAGGAGATATGGTGTATTGGGGTCATGGTCCCCCAGCGCAGCTGGATCTCGAGCCCTGCCCTCGCCGCCCAGCCCTGGATAGCAGAGCGCCGCCTTGTCAAATATAGATGGATTTTCATTGAAGTGATCCGATTCTGGCAGGGATGAGAAAAGGATCTGCTGAGTATGTACCTATACAGTGTCAAAGCATCGTCTGAGCGTTTCCCACTCCTGGGCGGTCGTTCATGTTGGCGATAAGCAACAATTACACTGAGCAACTCAAGTCTCCCGATAGTTAGACGAGCATGAAGAACGAGGAACAAACAGTTCTGGAATGAATCAGAAGTGAAGGAGTATCCATTGTAGTTAATTCATGCTTTTCTGGGAGTCGAATTGTGCCTTGTCCTGAATATGATAGACAGTTGGGGCTCAGTTAACGACTGCATGGCCTTCCATTAACTGACAGTGAGATTTCTAGTGGTCAGAGAGATCATTCCTATGGTTTAGACTTCGATAGAGCAGAAAACAATCCAGTGGAAACTAGAAAACACGCCGGTCAGAGCTTCGCATTGGCAATACAAGGCCCGCTGCTCTTACCAGCCCAATAATCAGAAGTGCTACGGCGTTGGCCTAGCGTCCAGTGTCAGGCAGTGAGCGCGCAGCGTCAGCCCCACGCCGTGGTGACTACTATGACGCCTGGAGCAGAGTCCCAGCCAAGATGGAGGCCACGACCCTGACGATCCTTTCAATGCTCCGCTGCCACTAGCCGAGAAGCGAAGCTCCAACCGGACCTCAACCTGGCACTACTACGTCTGCCACGAGGCATACTGGTGGGGCTGTGCCCCGAGCCGGCCCTGGCGGCGGAACATTCTATGCGCGCTGGCGGTGACGTTCTCTGGGGCATTTTCGTATCGACCCAAAATGGAAGCCCGGTTGCCTAACTAGGACAGAGTTCCAGAAAGGGGAGGCGGTGGCCGGAGCGTGTGGCTGGAACGTGTTGGGGCGCACGCGAGGACGCGGACGTGGCGCCGGAACGGCGGAGGCAGTCTGCGAGGCGAGCAGACAATAGGATTGGCCGGTATACTGCCCTGGCTAATGGTCTTGGGACTGGCTACTGGTCGAAGTCGGCGCCGCGCTGCTAAAAGGCACCTGACCTGTGTGCGTGGCCTGCAGTGGGCCACAGCGCGGGCAGGCTTGGCGGGGTTTATCCGGTTGTGTGAGAGAGGGACGCGGCAAGGGCCGGAGAAGCTAGTCTATTATAGCGTGCTCTAGTGGGCCCCTTCTGGCTGTGACCCCCAATTTCATTCAGTCTTGCCGCTCTCATGAGTTTCGTTCGTGTGCTTCTTTTTCTCGTACCCTCGCACTGCTGCTCCCGGCCGGTCGCCCTGTTTGGCAGCTCACGGTCCGCGCAAGTGCGGGGTGTGGGGGACGGAGAGGCGGGGGGGCTGCCTGGTGCGCTGCCCCAGCTATGCGCGGGCAGCCCACTGCTGCAGCTGCGCAGGCTGTGGCATGAGCTAGGCTGAGTTCTCGGCCATCAGCGCCATTTTGAGGCTCGGCAAGTCACCCAGCGAATTTTTTTGCGCCCCTTGCAATAGCTTGTGAGACGTCCCGGGGCCTTGTTGGACGTGTGGCCAGTCCTCCAGTAGTAGGGGGCAGCCTTGCTGCCCTGAGAGCGTCAGGCGGGGCACAAAGCTGCGTGACAAGTGGTTGGGTGGGGTCTATGAGAGAGGAGAGTCGAGAGAAGAAGAGAGAGCTTGAGAAACAATTTACACGGTGCTTCAGACCCTATTCTCCCCTTAGATTTTTATTTTTTTCCTCGCCCAGCCTTGTTCCTGGCTTCCTCTGGTCGTCTCCGGCTCTCCGCTTCCGAGGGTTTCTCCGCCATTTTCTCCACAAGCATCCCACCTGCACACCCCACACACAAAAAGCAACCCCACTACCCACAGCCTGCCCCCTCACCTTTACATACCCGCCGCCACGACTATATATTGGGTACTTTCGCTCGACTCTGTGCTTCTCGCTTCTGCTCAAGGCGTTTCTGACCCTCACCGCTCTGCTCTCGGTAAATTTTGATTGGCATATCTTTTCTGCCTCCATTTTCCTGCTCCGTCTGCCCTACCTGCCTTCGCCTCCTGTCACCGGCTATCCTAAGCTCCCCCTAGACCCTGGTAAAGGCCCCCCTGTCCCGGCCCTGTCCCACTAGCCTCTCTCTAAGCGCATTCACGTGGCCCACCCCACCACACCCATCCCCCCACCTAGTTGCTCAGAAACTCCCATTGCAGGCCTCCCGACCCGCGCCTCACCCCACCATCTCCTCTCATCTCCTTATCTCTCTTTAGACCACGGCAACAAACAAAGTCTGCCCACCATGACGAGAGACACCAAAAACCACCTCTTATTTGAGGTTGCTACCGAGGTGGCTAACCGTGTCGGAGGTATCTACTCCGTCATCAAGTCCAAGGCGCCCGTCACGTGTCGCGAGTACGGCTCGCGATACTGCCTTCTTGGCCCATGGAACCGCAAGTCGGCTTCCACAGAGGTCGAGGCGCTCGAGCCCACCGACCCCCATCTCAAGGCCACACTCGACTCCATGGCGGCATCTGGCGTCCAGTACTTGTATGGCCGCTGGCTCATTGAAGGCGCCCCCAAGGTGCTGCTGTTTGACATTGGCTCGGCTTTCCACTATCTTGACGAGTGGAAATCCGACCTCTGGTCTGTAGCCGGCATTCCAGCACCAGCCAACGACCAGGAGTCCAACGATGCCATTGTTCTTGGCTACCTCGTCACCTGGTTCCTCGGTACGTATGTGTCGAACAACCAGGACCAGGCCGTCGTAGCCCACTTCCACGAGTGGCTCGCAGGCATCGCTCTCCCGCTCTGCCGCAAGCGCCGCCTTGACCTGTGCACCATCTTCACGACTCATGCCACCCTGCTGGGCCGCTACCTTTGCGCCGGCTCCGTCGACTTTTACAACAATTTGCAGTACTTTGACGTGGACGCTGAGGCTGGAAAGCGCGGCATTTACCACCGCTACTGCATCGAACGCGCCGCCACCCACTCCGCTGACGTCTTCACCACCGTCTCTCACATTACGGCGTACGAATCGGAGCATCTGCTCAAGCGTAAGCCCGACGGCGTGCTCCCCAATGGTCTCAACGTGGTCAAGTTCTCGGCCATGCACGAGTTCCAAAACATCCACGCTACCACCAAGGAGAAAATTAACGAATTTGTCCGCGGCCACTTTTACGGCCACTACGACTTTGACCTCGACAATACGCTCTACATGTTTATTGCCGGCCGCTACGAGTTCCGCAACAAGGGCGTCGATATGTATATTGAGGCCCTCGCCCGCCTGAACCACCGTCTCAAGGAGTCTGGCTCCGACAAGACCGTTGTCGCCTTTATCATCATGCCTGCTGCCACAAACTCGTATACCATGGAGACGCTCAAGGGCCAGTCCGTCACCAAGGCACTCAACAACACCGTTAAGGATCTTCAGGAGCTTGTTGGCAAGCGTCTCTTTGAGCACTGCGCTCGCCAGCCAGAGCACGGCAAGGAGGTGCCCGAGCTTGACGAGTTGCTGACCCCCGCTGACCGCGTCTTGCTGAAGCGTCGCGTCTTTGCTCTCAAGCGCGATTCTCTGCCGCCAATCACCACCCATAACATGGCTGACGACGCGACTGACCCAATTCTTGGCCAGCTTCGTCGCGTGCAGCTTTTCAACCACCCGTCTGACCGCGTCAAGGTCATTTTCCACCCCGAATTCCTTAACTCTTCCAACCCCATCTTACCGCTGGACTACGACGACTTTGTCCGTGGCTGCCATCTCGGTGTCTTCCCGTCCTACTACGAGCCTTGGGGCTACACCCCTGCCGAGTGTACCGTCATGGGTGTGCCTTCCATCACCACCAACCTTTCTGGCTTTGGCTGTTACATGGAGGATCTCATTGTCAACTCATCCGACTACGGTATTTACATTGTTGACCGTCGCTCCAAGGGTGTCGATGATTCCGTCAATGAGTTGTGTGAATGCATGTTTGAGTTCTGCAAAAAGACGCGTCGCCAGCGTATCAATCAACGTAACCGTACCGAGCGCCTGTCGGATCTGCTTGACTGGAAGCGCATGGGTCTTGAGTACGTCAAGGCTCGCCAGCTCGCTCTCCGCCGTGCTTACCCGGATTCATTCACTGACGACGATGAGGAGAATCCGTTTGAGAGTGAGCGTCTTAAGCTCACACGTCCTCTCTCGGCACCAGGCTCGCCCATTGACCGTGCGGGTCTCATGACTCCAGGCGACCTTGGCTCGCTCCAGGAAGGTTCTCAGTGGATCGACACTGACGACTACGTGGGTTTCCGTCTTCCTGAAGAAGATGGCGATGCTGCCGACACTAATGTGACGCTCTCTCTTAAGGGCTAGATAGACACTGCATATAATTGCAATTACAATCACCTAATCAATGAATTGAATGGCCGAACCTTTCGACGGGCAGGCAGATATGGTACTTTTCCACGCCACACACCGCCACCACGACGTTTCACCAACCTCAACTTCTCCCATCACAGCCGCACGACCGTACTGCCTTATCGGAGTTAGTCACTATGGTGTCACGGCGGCGCACACACTAGTTCGTGCTCCAGCTGGGGCCCCTCAGCATCTAGGACCCCAAAATTCTCTACCAAAACTTCTCCCTTCCCATTTCGGAACTATTCTAGCGATATTCCTCCCAAAATTCACGGCCCTCTTTAAGCTTTGTAATTTAGCTAATATCAATGGCATCGAGGAAGGCTCGCGCCACGCTAGCATGCTTTGAATGTCGCCAGAGAAAGCAGAAATGTAGTAGAGAACGCCCCTGTCAGCATTGTGTTCAGCGTAATATTCCTGAGCGCTGCATCTACGACAACAGTGATCCTGTAGGTCCCCCAGTGACTGTATTTGCTGTCAACCCCACGGACTTAAAAGCTGCGAGCTCAGTAGCTGGGCCCGAACCGGGTCTCTTTCAGCAGACGACCTTTTCTGCGTTCCCTAGTGGGTTGTCCCCAGCTGATCAGGTGCCTCTGATCTCGTCAGCTGCGTTTGCCTCATCGTCGTCGCCAAGCTCCAACGACTCTCCTCCGACCGTCGCCACAAGTATGGGCTCTTTAGCATCGTCTTTCTTTACAACTTCATCGCATGGTGAGTATTTTGGACCTTCTAGTGTTATGGACTCCATTCGTCGTTTTACTGTTTCCGACAACTCTGCGTCTAGTATGTCGGGCTATGTGGACCTTTGCAAACCAACACCTCCGTTTGAAGAATACGATATTCAGGAAGCTCAGGCGATGCTGGAGACTCTCTACTCACGTTTACCCCCGCAAGAAGTTGCAGATGAACTGCTTTCCGCATTTGCTTGTGACCAAGTTGGTATCACCACCAATTGCAAGTACCTGCGCGAAAATGTGCAGCCAAAATATGAGGATCTGTGGGAAAAGGGTCCGGCTGCACGTGCAGCGGACATTTCAATGCTCCAGGGGTCTCCCAGGCTTGCAGCTCTTCTGGCTGAACTCCACTGGCTAGCGCTGATCTACGGCAAGTTCGCTACAGCGCTTGTTTTCTTGCCCGAGATCGCCTCTGATGCTGCGAAAGCGTATGTGCCGGCCGCCATGTTTTTTTACCGACTGTGTTCGGACGCCAGCAACTTTTGCCGGAGAATCTCCATGCTAGCAAAGCATCTGGAACCTAACTGCTTTGAGCGGTTGCTGCTTCTTATCGTGTCAGCTCTTTGGCTGAAAAACACTGAGCATGCTAATCTTGCGTGGGAGCAAATCAGCCAGGCCGTCCGCTTAGCAGTTGCTCTAGGATTGCACAGAGAGAAGAATCACGTTGGGTCAGATCCAGAAGTGAGACAAGATAACGCAGCTGTTTGGTGGACAGTCCTGTCACTAGATCGCAGCTTGTCCATGCTACTCGGACGTCCCTCTTCTATCGATGACTCCAAATTTGACATTCACATGCCCCGCAACCTTGACGAAAACGGAGAAGAGGTCTCCATGGATATCTTCACGCCAAATACTCTAGCTGTGGGAAGTGCCATGTTGGCTCGAATTTGCGGGCGTATTGAGTCGCGCTGTTTTGGAGTAGAGGGTTACTCAGAAGGGTACACTGCTGTGGAGGGACTAGATCTTGAGCTGCGTCGATTTGAAATGGGTCTCCCAAATACCATTCACCAGCACATGGCAGGTTTGTTGCCTCTCGATGATCCGCGCTCCTTCGGCTGTCATTTTCTCACCATGATATATTACGTTGCCCTCATGTCTATCCACCGACCTTATTTATTTCAAGCGCATTACAAAACGTTCCTCAACAAGGACCTGGCTTCTCAAAGCATTCAAGACATTTGCAGCATGACAATCAAGTACAAACGCTCTTTTGACAATTGCGTGGAGGCTGCTGTCAAGCTCCTGGACATCCAATCTTCATACATTGGCAAACTTCTTTTGGATCCCAAATTTCGGCATCGTATCAAGTCCTTCATGATGCCCTTTTGTATTGGTGATCCTGCAGTGACATTATGCATTGCTCTCAGTATTGAGCCCCGACATGCTCTCGCTGAAAAGTGGATCGAGAAAGTGGATGAAGCCACATCATTGCTGCGCGACATTACAATGTACAGTTCCACCGCCGTATCTTCGTTGAGTATGCTCATGATGTTCAAATACATTGCTCAGAAGTCGCTCGTTGCAAACTCATCGCCTTTCATGTTCAATAATGCGTTGCAGCATGATCCAGAGCGTGGAGACATAGCCATCAATCTTCTTGGTGTCTCAGCAAAACTCAATTTTGACACCGAGAGGGTCATGAGTGCGGATGTGCCGCAAGCTGAACCTGCCAGTGAGATGCCTCCATCCTCTGCGTGTCTTGATGGGTGGGATGCCAACCAAACTTCTCTGGAGATTAACGAGAATGTTGCGGCAATGGACTGGGACGACTGGGATGCAGTGATGGCCGCCATGGGCTTCAACCCAAACATGCTCTCTCCGGAGCCGAGCTAGTTGGGTCCAAATAATCTATGCTATTATATAATTCCAAATATACTTGAAACTAGGGCCTATGTCCAAGAGGTGGCCGGCCCCTATTGTCTGGTTTGAAGCTGGTCAACAGCCACATGAATGGGAGAGAGAAGGCCAGCGGCACGAGCACGTCTAATAGCTTTGGAAAGCTTCTTCTGTGTGCGTGGCTTGTGACCATTTTCGTAACCGCCAATAATACGTCCGTTTGACGTAATAAAGTTCGACAGTCTCGAAGGATCCTTCCACAGCTCCAATGGATTCTGTCCCTTAAGCTTGAAGACATCGTACTTCTTAGCCTGAGCGTTGCTCTTGTCCAGTCTGATTTTGGTGAGAGAAAAGTCAAATGGGTCATATGTAGATGAAAGATCAAATTTAGGGCGGAATTTGGGGTCGATTGGCGCACTCTGTGTCTTCTTGGCAAGATTTGCCTTACGAAGAGTGTCTACTGCATCGCTCAGGTAAGACGCCGACGGCGAGGAGGCGCTTTCTCTCCAATCAGCAGGGAAAAGAGGCTTGTTATCGCCGTCGCTAGTAGTGGAGTAACGAGCTCCAGCAAAGGACCCACAGTTAGGGTTTCTAAAGAAAGAAGTCAAGCGGAGATTCGCCGCAGAACTGACCAAACAGCCGTCTCGGCTGACAGTCCTGAGAAACTGCATCTTAAATGGAATTGTTGGCTGGGAGTGAATTTTCAAATTTCAAGTTTCGGCTTGTTGAGGGGCAAGGAGCCGAAACGCACAGCCGTGCTGTAGAGGCTAACAAATTCAACAGATGGAGAGCATGAAGCGGGGCGGGGTGGTCCGCTCAAAAAGATAGTGGTGCACTGATTCAGCGGGCTTCTAGAAATTCAAGAGCTAGAAATATTTTTCCTGCATCGCCCTCCAGGCTTTGTATACAGTCACTGAACCAGCGGGCATCCGCTGGAACGCTAGGCTGACCATCCCAATCAGGCAACTCTATGGAACAGAAACTGCTTGCAACGGCAATTAAAGAATCTATTTTTCACAATACTGCACAAAGCACTTGAGCGCTGGTTGAAGCAACGTAAGACGAATGCTTGGCACACTAGAAATCTGGTGCGATCCCTTGACTTGTATTCTAACACTGGCGTTATGTGACTTGAGGTGTTGGAGCTGTGACAATAGCTTTTGTTTAATCTGCTAACTCTACGAAAGAACGTTGAGAACTAAATTCTCTCTCTATTGGAACCTCGTAGTTATTTGTGGAAGCTTGTCGGGATGTGTCTTAATGAAGAAGAGGTAAATAGGGGGAAAGGATAACGATGAGAAGAATAATTGGAATGGCTCTACCGTAGCATGGCTTTGCCGTCATTTTGTTCCAACCTCTTCGCTCACTTTTTTATAAATTGATCATGAAACTGAGAGCGGATATCATAACAGAGATCAAAGATATCAATTTACAATCCCTTCAGATGCCGACGGCGGGATTTCATGATATAGTGCGACAATATGCGGAGCTGATGTTATGATCGTGGTTATTGACAGGTCCATTAAAAAGGCTAGTCTGATGAAAATTCTATCTGCATAATATTGAGTATTCGATTGGTTCCATCCAAGACCGCGGGCCATATATTGGTTAGCAACGAGAATGGTGGCACTAGAAACATAGCTATCTGTGTCATTTTTAGCCTCCATATTACCGACCGGACAAATTTGCTCTTGGTCGCCCTTCTCTCGGCGAAATCGACTTTATGGCGCGCAAGTCTGGGAGAAAGTCTCTGGCACGAATTACCGAGTTTGTGAGGGGAGATGATATACTGTTCCTGCTTTGAAACTGACGTTTTAAGACACAGAACAGTACATCCGCTGTGGGCATTTCATCGAATGCAGTGCTCTCGTTGACAGTTTGAAAATTGTTGTTGATAGGAACAGGGCTTGCTGTGGCCATGTCGTCATCTGTCATGCCACCATTGGCAGTATCAAGGAATATTACATTGAATTTTTACAGAGCTATTGCTGGTTTTTGAAAATAAATAAACAGTGAGGAGATCCAGCGCCTAGTCCTCCATCTCAGTGGAATCCTCCTCGTCGCCAGATAAGACGTTATCAAGAGAGTCAAGCGACTCGAGCGACCTGTCCGGCATGGCCTTGGGCAGTCCAAATAGAACTCGCGGCTTGAGAGACACAAAGAGCTCGTCATCTTTGGGGAACTGTCTAAAAACCTTCTTGCCTCGAAAAACATACCACATGCCGCCAGCAGCTGCAGGATTGATTCGCGCAACTGGGGGTTTAGTAACAGCAGCAGCACGTTCGGAACGTCTATAGTGTCCCGCTCTGCCACATCCGGCGGCCTTGCCTGTCGGGAAGAGAACTCGAGAAGACGACGAGCCAATAATGTCCTCAACATAACGTTTGCGCACGGGAGTGGGTTCTGGAGTGATAGGGGCGCCCAGAGTGAGTCTCATAGGCTGTCCCTTGGCAGGCGTCTTATTCAGACCCGTAGCGGCGCCGGCGCCGCCTCGAGCTGGTGTTTCCATCCTACGTTTTGAGCGGTATACTGGGCCATCGCCGTCGTCCAGGGGACCAAAACGCGGTGTGCTGGGGGTGATTATTTCCAAATCCTTTGTCGCCCTGCGTGGAGGCGTTGTTGGCACGGGGGCTTCCATCTTGTGTGGTGTGTTCTTTATAATACGCTGCAAAAGAAGGCAAACGGCTCTTTCTTGTCTCAACAAGGGTCACAGAACTGCAATTGCAAGCGAGGAATCTGATTCAACAACTACAAACCAATACAGCCAGGCAGAATTCAGCTGAAGGTGTTGAAGCTTTGTAAAATGAGTCCAAAGAAGGATGAGGTTCGGTAATGAGGCACGGTGCAAACGTGGAACGCGATAGTGACAGCAAAGAGTTTTTTATGAGCTAGCTAACAAGGAATAACCCGAGGAATGTGGGTATTCGTAGCTGTTCTTTTACAGACTGGTTTTATGATTGTTTCTGCTTTTTTACTGTCGTCGTTCTGCTCTACCCGCCGAGCGTTAAAATGAGGTGGGAAGGGAGGGATTGATACGCGTGCTATTCAATTAACATTGACTGGTTGGGACGCGTCGTCCAGCCACCCGCAAAAATTTAGCCCAGCCGCGCCAGTTTTGGTGTGGTGTTTAATTGGCAGGCATAAAACGGACTGAGAGTGAATGATGGGATGAGAGGAGAGAAATAGAGAAGTGAAGATTGACCGGTAGATATATGACAAGAATCTCCTCGTATTCAGGGACTGTACTCGTGGTGCGACGCGCTGGCTCGTTAGTTGGCACGTGATGCTAACTTAACACTCTGAAACCACTTAACTGTTGTAATCGTGCTACGGGTGCATGACCCAACTGCTGGGCGCCGCTGAGAGGGTAGGTATGCAGGTTTATGAACCACATTCTCCAAAAAACGAGCTAGAATTTTGTTGACGTGTCTACTGATCTAGCTTTCCTCCGCCGCCGGCGATCGGGATTCAGTTGACTTATGCTGTGCCCAATTCCCAGGACCACACAGCTCCCTGCAAAGCGAACACGCATTACCGAACGTGAAATACAAGCCCAGTCAGGCTCATCTAATGATGGGATTCGAAAAGATTCTCGTTCACGGGCCATGTGGCTCACAGGCATCACATTAACCCTTGGGCCACCTCACTCTCTGCCACTAACCGGCCGCTCGCTGCCAAGCAAATAGAGCATGGACTGCCGAGCAGTCAGTTGCAGCTTGGCCGAGAAAAAGATACCAAGAGCCCCAGCATCTTGAGAGGTTGGTTGATAAGCACGCATCGGGCGTCCGGCCGAGCTGAGCCGTGATCCCCGGTTGGTGGCACCAGAGCAAGGCATGGGGGCGGGGGTGGGGGCGATATGAATGACAAGTAGGAGCCGAAGTCTGGCAAAGGAAAGGTAGTCGTGAAAAATACGGTATATATTATCAACTGATTAGCAAGAGGTCTAAAAATTACAATCTAGCGGGCCGGTATTCCACACAGGTGGCAGTTATGCGCTCGTAACTCCGGGGCTTTAACCGCATACCCCAGATTCGGCTTATGTCATCAGAGGCGGGGAAAAGCGTTCTTATTGCAGGCGGGGCCGGCTGCTGCCAAGCCGAGTGGGGAAAAGCCGGCCCGAGCTAGCAGCATAACTCCGAACATAGGAAACATATGGCTGAAGAAATGCTACAAATGATACCAGGGTGTCCATCAATTTGCGCCTAGATAGTTCGAACTCAGTCTCGAACACCGGTCGCATTTCCATACAGCCACCTTCGAATTGCGGGGAAGCAAGAGTTGAGAAGGTGGCGAGTGGGGCCACGGGTCGGCGATTCGTCGCGACGATCTGCCGGCACCGACAGCAGTAGCAGCTGGTGGATTCCCGGTGCGGGCGGTTGGGTTGAGAAGGCCAGCCAAGCAGACGAAAACGGCCCAACCCCGCCATAAGCAACGCATCATCAAGTGGGCCCACTCACCGTACCTACTGGGGCTTGTAAAATCCGTTGCAGCACAGATCCAGGCCAATGGTCTTTCACAAGTGTGAAAGACCAAATTTGACTCTTTGAAAGCCCATCTTGCAGTCTAACTTGCCGCCTGCCCAAAATGGGCGTTCTATATGGCCGCTGCGGTCAACTTGCCTGGGGATCAGCTGCATAATCAGTATCCCCCACCAGTAAGGGATCCTAATCGCCGGTGGGGTAATGCGGGGCTGCCCCACGCCGAGAGTACTGCTTCCCTCAAAAAATGAGTGAAATTGAGCGGTTATATAAAGCAGGCCAATTCCTCTAACTAGTCGACGACACCCAGAGACCCCTTCAGAATCAACATGTCCCTTGGAGCCACTACTTTCCCGCCACATATCCAGAAGCGGATCCACACCTTCCCCCTGACCCACCTGGATGGTGTTACCGCGGATAAAATGCCCTTCAACGAACTGAGTCCTCACCAGGATGCTTCCAAACCGCTCATGGTGAAGCTCCCAGGCTCCGCAACTGAAGGCTACTCCGAGGTCTACCGCACTGTGCTATCTCCGGACAAACTCATCTCGACATACCACCCTCTAGTGAGCACATACTACGAAGGGTTCAACTTGGCGCTCAGGCACAAACCCAACATGTCAATGCTTGGAACGCGGCAGCCTAACCCGGACGGATCTTTTGGAGAATACCAGTTCATTGATTATCAGCAGATGGACACAATTCGCACGCACCTCGGCTCGGCGATCCGTCATATCGTTGGAAAACACTCTTACCCGTCTCTGGGCGACGACACATTTGTCGTGACGCTGTTTGGACCCAACTCAGCCAATTGGGTTCTGGCCGACCTGGCATGCGTCTGCCAGTCACTCCCGAATGCCGTTCTCTACGAGACGCTGGGTGAGGGCACTTCCGAGTATATTCTCAACAAGACTAAGAGCCCCATCTGCTTTGCCACCCTTGAGACAGCCAAGGTGCTGCTCAAGCTTAAGGACCAGGCTCCGCATCTCAAGTCCATCATTGTACTCAACTACGACCCCATCCCCGGTGCTGTCCTTAAGGAGTGGGCAGCAGCATGTGGAATTGGGCTCTACGGCTTTGATGAGGCAGTCAAGCTCGGCGAAGAAAACCACATTGCACATCGTCCACCAAAGCCCTCAGACCTCTACGCTATTGTGTTTACCTCTGGCACCACGGGCAATCCCAAGGGTGTCATGATTACTCACGAGGTCATTATTGCTGCTTGCACATACCTCAAATATGCCATTTCCAATCAGAACCACTACTGGGGCCCCGAGAAAGATCTCGTTTCTGTATCATTCCTTCCTCTCGCTCACATATCCGAGCGTGGAGCGATAGCCTCAGGAATTTGCTTTCTGCGCAAGTCCGCATTTCCGCACGGTTCTATTCTAGAAATCGCCGAGGATTTTGCCACAGCCAAGCCCACTATGGTATCAAGTGTGCCTCGACTAGTCAACCGAATGGCAATGCTTATAAAGCAGGGTACAGTCGAAGCGCCGGGTATTAAGGGTGCCATCTCTCGACGCGCATTCCAAGCAAAACTGGCCAACCTTCGTGCCACTGGCTCTCCACATCATGCTTTCTGGGATCGTCTCTGGTCAAAGCCTGTGCGGCAAAAGCTTGGCTTCGAGAATCTAGGAGTAATGATATCCGGCTCCGCCCCATTGGCCCCCGAAATTGTCGAGTTCATGAAATGTGCACTCTCTGTTGAGATGGTCCAAGGCTACGGACTCACCGAGAGCTGCTCTGGTTGCTGCATCACAGTGCCTGGCGATCCAGTTCCCGGGAATGTGGGCCCTATTGGTGTCGCATGTGAGGCTCGTCTTAGAGATTTACCCGAGATGGGATACACTTCCGAAAACAAGGATGAGCCCTATGGTGAACTAATGCTGCGCGGCCCTCAAGTATTCAAGGGCTACTATCTCGAGAATGAAAAGACCCTGGAAGCTTTCGATGAGGATGGCTGGTTCCACACCGGTGATGTGGCTAAGATTGACCCCAATGGACGTGTTTTCATCGTAGACAGAGTCAAAAACTTTTTCAAGCTTGCACAAGGCGAATATGTTGGACCTGAAAAGATTGAAGGAGTCTACACGGCTGCGACCACATTGCTCAATCAGATTTTTGTGTACGGTGACTCGTACCAGACGTATCTGGTAGGCATTCTTGGTGTGAACCCAGAATCATACGCACTCTTTGTCAACTCGCTGCTCAATCTCAAAATCTCACCCACTGACTATGAGGCTCTGGCGAAAACGTTCAACAACAAGACTGTGCGAAAGGCTATTTTGAAGCATCTTAATGAGGCTATAGCATTTGCCAAACTGCGCGGTTTTGAAAAACTCAAGAATTTGCAGCTCAAGCTGGAGCCACTCAGCATTGCCACCGATACTTTGACTCCAACTCTCAAGGTGCGTCGTGACCGATGTGCGAAGGTCTTCAAGCAGGAGATTGACGAAATGTACAGCGAAGGTGTACTGGAGGCTCAGTCCAGGCTCTAATTGATACTATGAAAGTTTGCAGGCCTAAATTAAATATAGCTAGCTCTTAGTCAATGCATTGCAATTCTCTGAACATCGTCTTTGTATGAAGATGAATCCCAGTCCTAGATGCGCCACCTCGTGCCAGAGTCCCTGTGGAGACTAGGGTCCTGTGAGGGAGATGCAACAAAACCCACTGCAAAACAGCAGGGTACGAGTACTACTGTCGGAGAATATATATTTAGCTAGAAATACCAGAAGTGTGAGTTGTCACTGTCAACTTTCAGGTGTGATGTAGCAAGAGCTGCAGTAAATATGTTTATCACTCAAAGCCTCAATAGAGTGCACGAATTTCTGATTCACCAGCACCTTGGCTGGCACATGGCGAAGGCGGGGCCGAAAGCCGGGGAGTCAAGTCGTGAAGCACGAAGTGGGAGGCGCTATTTTGGTAACAGATACACGTGAAAGCAATGAAACTAAGAGAATAAGAACAAGATAATTTATCCAACTCCTCAAGCCTTTGAATCTAGCGGACCCTCTTATTAAACCCAGTCCCCGCCCCGACGGGGCGGCCCATTGCGCCAGGGCGTCGCCTACCAAAATGAAATTTCTCGGGGCGTTCCAAACTTCTTTCACCACACCATGAGAAACGCACTGGCGAGGGTTGCCGGAGCCACGAGTAACTGGACAAGCCCCAGGCTCGTCGGACTCCGAGTCCCCAGCATTCTGTCGCGCTCCCTCTCGTCGTCTGCCATCCGGCGCTCCTACGAAGAAGAAAAGGCGGTCCTCGACGAGATGGCCGCTAAGTGCTCTGATTCAGAGCGTGAGCGTCTGAGAACGATGAGAAACATTGGTATTTCCGCCCATATCGATTCTGGAAAGACCACCTTCACAGAACGCGTTTTGTACTATACTGGAAGAATCAACTCGATCCACGAGGTGCGCGGAAAGGACGGAACCGGAGCCAAGATGGACTCGATGGATTTGGAGCGTGAGAAGGGTATCACCATCCAGTCCGCTGCGACTTTCTGTGACTGGAAGAAGGATGGTGAAGACTACCATTTCAATCTTATTGACACCCCGGGCCACATTGACTTCACCATTGAAGTGGAGCGAGCTCTGAGAGTTTTGGACGGTGCTGTACTCGTGGTTTGTGCTGTCTCAGGCGTCCAGAGTCAGACCATCACTGTTGATCGTCAGATGCGCCGCTATAACGTGCCCCGTGTCACCTTCATCAACAAGATGGACCGCATGGGTGCAGACCCGTGGAAGGCTATTGACCACATTAATAACAAGCTAAAGATCCCCGCTGCCGCTGTTCAGGTTCCTATTGGAGCTGAAGGCGATCTTGCGGGTGTCGTCGACATTATTCACCGCCGTGCCCTCTACAATGAGGGCTCTCAGGGTGAACGCATTGTGGAGAAGGATGTTCCAGCAGAACTCGCCGACCTTGTCGAGGAAAAGCGTGCTTTGCTTATAGAGACCCTTGCCGACGCCGATGACGAAATTGCTGAGATCTTTTTGGACGAGCAGGAACCCACTCCCGAGCAAATTGTGGCTGGTATTCGCCGTGCCACAATCGCTCGTCGCTTCACCCCTGTGTTGATGGGATCGGCTCTTGCAAACCGTGGTGTCCAGTCCGTGCTTGATGCCGTTTGCGACTACTTGCCGACCCCCGCCGAAGTTCTTAATACTGCTCTTGACACCACCAATGACGAAGCCCGCGTCAATCTTGTGCCGTTTGAGTCTGAGCCCTTTGTCGGCCTCGCCTTCAAGTTGGAGGAGGGTCGCTTTGGCCAGCTCACCTACGTGCGCGTCTATCAGGGAAAGCTCAAGAAGGGTATGAACATTGTCAACGTTCGCACTGGCAAGCGCACCAAGCTCGCACGTCTTGCCCGCATGCATTCTGAGGAAATGGAGGACATTTCCGAGGCCTGTGCTGGTGAGATTTGCGCCACCTTTGGTGTTGACTGTTCTTCTGGCGATACTTTCACGGATGCTGCTGAGGGTGCCGCTTATACTATGTCCTCCATGTTTGTGCCAGACCCTGTTATCTCACTCTCCATCACCCCCAAAACTAAGGATTCACCCAACTTTTCCAAGGCTCTCAATCGTTTCCAGAAAGAAGACCCCACTTTCCGTGTTCGCTTTGATAAGGAGTCCAAGGAAACTGTCATCTCTGGTATGGGCGAACTCCATCTGGAAATTTACGTTGAGCGTATGAAGCGCGAGTACAATGTGGACTGCGCTACAGGCAGGCCGCAGGTTGCATATCGTGAGACAATTGCCACGACCATTCCCTTCGACTACACTCACAAGAAACAGTCGGGTGGTGCTGGCCAGTATGCCAAGGTCATGGGTGCTCTCTCTGTCGAGGAATCGGGTGCAAACAAGTTTGAGACTGCCATCGTTGGTGGTGCCATTCCCGAAAAGTTTTTGGCTGCCTGTGCTAAAGGTTTTGAAGAGGCCTGTGAGAAGGGCCCCATTATTGGCCACAAGGTGCTGGGTGTCAACATGCTCATCAATGATGGTGCCATTCATGTGGTAGACTCTAACGAGTTATCCTTCAAAACCGCAGCAATGCAGGCATTCAAGGAGTCGTTTGTGCAGGCCCAGCCCGTCATTCTTGAGCCCATCATGTCCGTCTCCATTACGGCGCCAGCCGAGTTCCAGTCGCAGGTGATTGGTCTGCTGAACAAGCGCTTGGCAAATATTTCAGACACTGAGATTGGCACCGACGAGTTCACCATCACGGCCGAGTGCTCGCTCAACTCCATGTTCGGCTTTGCAACGCACTTGCGTGCTGCGACTCAGGGTAAAGGTGAGTTCTCGCTTGAGTTTCTCAACTACGCTCCGGCACCAATGCAGCTTCAGAGACAGCTCATTGACGAGTACAACAAGAAGCAACAGCAAAAGTAGGCCATGTAAATAGATGTATATACTATAGAGACTTTCTAGAGATAGAGGGAGAACTGTCTGCCACTGGCTGAGATGTTGACTCTAACTAAGTTATCAAGGGAAGCACAGCCGATACAAGCCCAATCACCAGCTGATATGTGGTCCAGAAGTGCCATCACTCAGAAATCAGGAACCAGACATTTACTGTAGCTCAAACAAATTGAACAAAATTGCGCGACCTACTCACGACTATAAAAAAGTCCGTTCCTGTTTGATTATTTGACCTGTAGACTAAATCTGGTGGAGATCTCCCCATTTGATCGCTTAGCTCTAGTAGATCATAAGCCCAGGCGTCTCCAAAGTCGCTTAGTTTCAGTACAGGCGTCTCGAAACCCAAATATAGCCCTAACCCTCAACCACCTTGAACTTTGAAGGGACATGAAATTTTCACCGTTGAGTGAGCAGGGTGGTCTTGGTGAGCATGCCAAGAGAAGAACCGACTGGCAAGGGAAAGTAGCCGAAATTTCGGGGAAATCACTGCCCTTGTCAAAATGTCTCAGTCAGTCTTGATTGCCATTATCTTCCGTCTACCCCCATTGGCCCCGCCGGACCCAAGATTGACCCAAAACGGCTATCTGCCCTGCCCGGGCCAAGCTCGATATGGATGCCCAGAAAAGCGAACGGGCAAGCGGTACCGGGATAGAAGAGGAAAAAGAAAAGCGCCTTTGAAGAGCTCGAATCACTTTCATTCAACTTGAACCTCTTTCTTGGCCTCGTTGGTAAAATCTTTCTTCAAAACTTGCGCCAAAGAACCGTTCAATCGTCTCCTTGCAATGTCTCCAGACTTGGGTGCGATCCAAAACCATGTCCTTGTTAAAAGATAATACCACATGGCTGCAAAAACACGGCTTGCCGGCGGATTCCCGATACCCGCTTTGATACCCGCTTCGAGCAATGATATAAAACGCTTTATGTCCGACTTCACAGAGGCTTTTTAGCTTCTTAGGAACACCAAGTATACCAAATCCGAATTCAGATGCAGACTGCTCTTGCTCTTCTGGCCCTCCTTCCGGCCGCACAGGCCTCGATAATCGGAACCTTCATTCTTTCGAGACATGGAGACCGCATGACCAAACCCACCAACTACCTGACGCCCGTTGGAGCTGATCAGCTTTATGCTGCTGGCAGCTTCTATCATCAGCGTTACTTTGTGGACAACGACACGATCATAGAGGATCTCAATGTGACCTATAAAGTCGAACAAGTCCTAGCTGCAGCCCCGAACGCTGCTGTCCTCCAGAAGTCTCAGGAAGCCTTTCTACAGGGTCTCTACCCCCCGCTTGAAACAATTGGCGTTAACAATGCTACCGTTACTGGCTCCTCTCTTTCCGATGGTGGTGTTGAGGACGCCCCACTAGACGGCTACCAGTACGTCGTGCGCACTGGCTACGGCTCGGATTCCATCGATGCCATGTGGCTGACTGGATCTACCAGCTGCCCCACCTACGACAACGCTTCTGCCAACTATTACACTTCCCCAGAATTCAAGAACCTCAATGCTTCCACCTATTCCTTCTACCAGTCGCTCGCTAACATTTTTGAAGGCGAGTTCCCCAAAAGCAAGCTTTCTTTGAAGAATGCCTATTCGCTCTGGGATCACTGGCTCGTGAACTCAGTGCACAATGAGACTTTCTACGAAATGACCAAGAACATGACTGAGATCGAGCACCAGGTCAGAACTCTGGCTGATGTTCAGCAGAAGAACCTCAACTGGAATGCCTCTAACGATGCTGTTAATGTCGGTGGCCGCACGCTTGCCGGCGTAATCCTCGAGAACCTCAACTCTACCATGAACGACGGTCAAATTCTCACCTACATGGCCACCTCTTACAATGTATTCTACTCTCTCTGGGGATTTTTGGGTCTCTATGAGCAGGATGATGCCAAGTGGACGGGTCTCATCAATTATGGTTCCTCTCTTGTCTTCGAAATCCACGACTCCAACGAGAATGGCGATTCCGGCAACTATGTTACTTTTGGTTATAGAAATGGCACTGACAGCGACGTTCCACTCGAGTTCTTCAATGTCCTTGACTTCAACTCCACTTACATGCCTTGGGACTCTTTTGTCTCACAGATGGAGAAAGTGTCCACCACCGAGCTCAAGTCCTGGTGCCAGGCTTGCGAGAACTATGATAGCCTGGAAGTTTGCGCTGCTTTCTCCCCTGCTTACCTTGCTTATGAATCATCGTCTGCTTCCTCTTCTTCTTCCTCTTCCTCCGGCAGCAAGCTTTCGCTTGCTGATGCCGGTGGTATCGGTGCCGGAACCACAATTGGTGTTTTTGCCATTCTTGCTGCACTTGGCTACGTTTTCTTCAAAAAGAGATCTGCCTCGGGTGCTTCGGTTCTTCCTGTCGCCAAGGTCAACTCTAACAAGGAGTCTCTTGGGTCGCATGAGACTGTTTGAAATAATTGAATGATAATAGAATTTATAGTGTTAATATGCAAATGGTTATCTGGTACAAACTCTACAATACGCTATTTGACAACTTCGCCTGTCATTTCAAATAGCTCCTTCTTGGGCGTCGCCTTATTACTTTCATGCTCGTTTGACTCCACTGGTTCCGAGGATTTAAAACCTGCAATGTTCGAAGTCGGTGAACCTAACATCCAGGCAAATTCAGATTGAGCCAAAGAAACCCGGACTGGCGTCTGGTGCGAGCTCCTTGCCTCAGATGTCGAGAGTCGCTGTGGCAGATACGGTGAAGATTGGGACGTTGCACCCATGCTCTTTTCTTTCAAAGGTGTTTGAGTAGAAGTTTTTAGCAATGGTTGAGACATGAAGGAGTTCTTCCCCTCAGCTGACCGGGACTTTCTTGACCTCGGCGAGCCCTGCATGAGGTTTGGTGAGTCTTCTTTCGACGCAGATGCTAGGCTATCTCGAACAACTTTGATACGCCCTATTGCGTTCTCAATTTTCCCTTCTCTGAGCATATCAAGCGCTGAGTCGAGCATGACAACAAGAGAGCTATCACCACGCCTATCGTTTTGTGTTTCCACAAATTCTTGTGCTCTCCGCTTTGTCTCGTCTCCGAAATCTTTCGCAAGCCGCTTTGTTTCGTCCAGCGCCTCTTTCATTCGCCGGTCAAGCTCAAAATTTTTGGACACAGATTTTGCAGCATTGAAAATTGAGCCTATGCCAAGTCCGACCGTCTTGCCCAGAGGTGTCCCCGATTCTGAAGAAGTGTTCCATAGATGAGCGTACTCTGAGGCAATGGAGCGACCAGTTTCTTCATCAAGATTTCTTCTAAGGTGCAAAGCATTCAATACGTGGACGTGCGGAGCATCCGTATCTTGCTTTGGCCAGGGATAGTTGAGAAGACTGGTCAGAATTTCAGAATAGTCCTGACCATTCACAATCAGCGGGCGCACTCTCAAAATCATGACGGCACATATATAATCAGCAATATCCAAGTCATTTTGAGAATCCTTTGTCGCAAACAGGGCATCCCAGAGCAGCAATGTCTTGGCAAATCCAAACTCGCGAGAGAAGAGAAGGCGGAGCCATCTAATTCCCCAGATCTGTGGTTCAATTGAGTTGTCTGCTAAGACATCTCGCAATTGGCCGTCACATTGTCCAATTATCTTATTTTGGATAAGCACCGATCGAGCAATCACTGCTGAGGTGTACGTAGTGTGGAGGCTCTTCATGATGGCCTCAAAGACCCAGTAAGTGTCCGCCTCTGCGTCAAAGACGGTATCAGAGTCAGTATTATCGTTGTCTCGAAACGCAGCATATAATATTGGGGCTACCAATTCATGCATTCCTTGGCGATATCCAAGATCAGTCATCCCTGAAGCGAAGATGAACAATATTCTAGCCAAAATGTCAAGCACCTGCTCATTTCGAAAAAAGGAGATCTCAGGAAAGGTTCTGTCAACATCCAAAAAGATTGAAATAGCCAGATCAGAGTCCGACGTAGTCAATTGGTCTATCAAGGGGTCCCACGGAGCCTCGCCATCAATTGTATCTTGTCTGGTTGCAGGAGGATCGTCAGATCTTGACGATTGGTTGATTTTCCACTGAGAGAATAAAAGTGGGAGAGGATTCTGCCTTACAAGGGAACGATATTTATCCCTATTAGTCTTATCGAGACCGACCCAGGAGCTTTCCGAATGGGTTCCATGCAGCAAGCATGCCTTCCAGAAGGCGAATCTAACTGGTGATACATCGCATCTACCAGAGTAGACAGCTCTACAAAAGGATTCAAATGCAGGGTACTGTGTTTTATATGCGCTAAGCGATTCCATGGCAGAGAGCTGCCTGTTATGATCGTTGCTGTTGGTTAGATCCTTATCCAGCTAAGCCAAGCTGCATCACATCACAGCCGTACTTCTAGTCTTGGAATCAGCGTGACATCTAATGTCGAACGCAGGATGTTGGAAGATGAGCCGTGAGATGGCATTATTGTCGAGTAAAATGCTTTTCAGGGCAGAATGAGATTCTGGTTCTTATAGCAATAGCGCTGAAGGCTGGGTTTGGGTGATCCACCTGAGTTTGGATCAGAGGGGACATCTGCTAGGCGAAACAGTCAAATACCATTATTCATAATATGGACACTAGCTAACTTTCTGTATGAGTCAGTTGACTCTCTTGTGCAAGATGCAGCTTTTCTTTCTTCACATCGTCGTCCACTTGATCCTCCTCGTCCTCACCATACTTTCGGTCGTCATACTTTTCTAGGAAGTAGCCACCAAAAGGCATGAGGAACATAATAGCGCTACCGATCGCCGCAATGATGTAACCCAAATGAAATTGAGGTGCGTGAGATGTAGGGAAGAACGCAATATTGGTCCAAATATTCATGGCCTGGGAGACCGCATCGGAATATCCGAGCACTAAAGCTCGCTCTTCAGAGTCTCTGCGGCACGCTCGGTTAATCCAGCCGGAAACAAGGGCTTGATTCACACCGTCCATACCAATAAGCAAGAAACAGACCCATCTCCAGCCGTCAGAAATGTTCCAAGCTGCTAAAGAAGAGTATGAAACGATGAAACAGAGTTGAGTAAAGACCAAGAACGGGTATACCGAAGTAGATTCTGTGAGACCAGCAAATAGCCACTGGGCTACGATACTCAAAGTGATCTGAAAATTTGGATAGTAGTTGTAATTGGCCACCGTAAAGCGCTCCGGTATCTGAGACTTGATCCAAAGTTGAAGACCCACTCCATCGGGAAGTGCTTCAACGTTAAGAAGAACCCAGAAGGTTGTGAAAAAATGAATTCGCCAGTTGAAAAAAGTGCGTTTTACCACATTCAGGGAAATTTTAGCTGGGCGACCGACTCCAGAAATTTGCATTCGGGTGAAGGCTAACTTGATCTCATCTTGGCTTAACCACCACAAGCCTTTGGTCTGTGACGGAGTACCAGGGAAAACAAAGAAGCCAAGGAAACCAATGGGAAGAGTGACGATACCATCAATGATAAATCCCCATTTCCAACCGGCCAGTCCGTTTCTTCCCTGAAGATGAGAGTAGGCGGCTTGCTGCAAAAAGCCCGAAAACATGCCTCCAAGGCCTGATGAAATGGAAAACACCATTACACGGCGGTAGACCTCTCGCTTGGTGTACCATGAGCCAATGATATAGACAGTGGAAGGAAAAATGGGACCCTCAGCTAAACCGATAAGGAAACGAAGAGCAAACATATGTGATGGCTTTTTGGCAGCAGCCTGACAGAAGGTGAGAACGCCCCAAACAATTTCAAGTATTGGTAGCATACGTCTTGTCCAGTCCCTCGTTACAAACATGATACCAATGCACATCGAGATGATATAACCTGCGGAGTAGAGAGATTTGGCGTAAGACAGATCATTGCCAAAAAACGAAATGTCTTTCTCCATTCCAGAGCCAAAAGCATTTGTAATAGACGCTTTATCAAGCGATTTGGTGAAGTAAGAAGCACAGACATAGAAAAGAATGATAAAATCAAGCTTAATGAGTAGCTTTCGTTCCTGTGGTAAATACTCATCTTTTGGATACCAGAATATGAGGTCCTTGAAACCGTCGTACCATTTCCGCTGATGATGTCGTTTTGCAATGATAAGGTCATGGAGAGAGCCATCACGATAGTTTTCGCTATCCGACTCCGGCTGTGAGGGGACAGTTGGATTGACTACAGCATTCTTTTCAGGAACTGGATCAGGTGATTCAGCTGAACTCATGCTTGTATGGTAAATTCACAGGTAACAGCTCTCTCCCTTTTATACTTGCTTCCTCCCCGCCTGCTTAGTCCATCTTTTTATTGCAATGCTGATGCGCTCATTGCGCCATTTAACAACTAGCCTAGCCTTGCACATGCCTTCAAAGTTCGAAGTTTCAGATTTAACAGATCGACTGTTGGTTGATTGAAAAATAGGAAAAGCGAGCTGTTTCGCAGGACAGTAAAGTGCGACCGGTAAAAAGGAAGAGACAGGTCAAAAGGCTCTCATCAATCGATCATATCTTGAGCTGAAAACTAGCCTCAATTCTAATTTCCATCTGCAAGGCGGCTCCTAAGCAGCTATGCGACAATCTCGCTCCGTTCTGTGAGTCAGTCCTACCGAATACAGAATGCGCGGCGCCTTGTGGAGGACCCCCAATAACGCCAAGAAAAGCCAAGAAAAGCTTAGAGGGCTCCCTAAAGCATCATAGCCGCAAAATTTTCAATTATGCTTGCCGGAATAGCCAAGAATGGCCCTGCATAGCTCATCGAGTTTCTAGAACTGGTAGGAGTGAGGTAGTATCGTTTAGGGGTGACGCCATACCACAACATGCCGGCTAACGGTGGAAAGAGCAAAAAAGGATTAAAAAGGAAACTGTAGGGATAAAAACGTTCGATTTTACTTAATTGAGCATGCTACACTGTCTTGAAATTGCGAATCGTTCGTTAGCGTGCTCTGAGCCTTGCACTGCGGGTTAGGGTAGTAACGCAACGCATACGAAACTCTTGTGCCTCAAATCTTCCACTTTGGCTCCCTTTCGTCACGGTGTTTCGAGGCATGGTGCAAACAGTCAACACTCTAAATAGCGCTGAACGGACGTTTATATGATTGTTGCAAAAAAAATGGATTGTCCCCCAAAGTTCTAGTTGTGCCTGCCTATTTGAAGAGGTGACCGGCTCCTGCCTGCCTAGTTGCTTGTAGAGTAAAAGGGACATCTGTTCGTCAGCCATTATGCTATATCGGATAAAGGAACTGTTGTGCATGGCTTTCTTAGTTTCATTTCCAGTACTTGACAATTGTCGTTTCGCTATCAATTCCATTACTTTCACCTGACTGAGAGTAGCTCATGAAGCGTGTTCGTCAGACATTGCTTTTTCTGCCGACTGTATGTTGGCGAGCTGAGACGTGATCCTGCATGAATCAAGCACGTGTTGTTGTTAATCAGGTATGAAAGGTTGAGATATTCAGAATTAAAACCTCCCATTGAATTACGGAAAGGAGATCTAACCAAAACATAGTACTGTTATGTCTTGCTTGGAAGGTGCAATGGCTGTTTTGCTCGACGCTTTCCAGCATATGGGGCAATGTACGAAATGATGGACTTATTTGACAAGAAATGAGGACTCTAAAAGGTTTTCTTTGTGGATGAATGACTCGATAACGTCGTGTTCGCCAACTTATTGTTTTCTTGACACCTTTTCACGCTAACAGTATTTTGTTCATCTGTCTGGCTGCTATTTAGCTACCATAGGAGCTGTAGCCGTCACCACATTCCAGTCCCTTTTGACGTACTACTCATCACACAGAACCATTTGTCGCTCGACACTTCCTATCATTGAACGACTTGAGCAAAGACTTATTTTTCGGGCAGCTTTAGACTTGGTACTTGCCTCTTTTTCGACCGGTTTTTGGGCTGCGTTTGGTACTTTTTCCAACCAGAGGCCTTATCAGCACGGACCTATGCAGGTTAACTATTCCGAATAGGGCCATTTACAAAGATTAGTTAAAGCCACGGCAACGCCTAGAAGGGTTACCAGAGCGGCTAAGCGAACGTGTCTGAAAATACGCTCCAACAGCAGTCCACTCTCTATATCATTGATTCATTGATCTATTCATTATTCATTTACCATTTCTTTATCTTGTTTTCAACATCATGTATATCATCCTCAGCGTCACTAGCGGCGTCTGAGGCTGTTGTCGTGACCGCATTTTCAACCGCTGAGACGTAGCTATTGATCGTATTTTGGACGCCGGGTGGAAGATAGTCTTCTACCAATTCCAAAGCCTTTGGCACGTACCTGAGAGGCAGTTTCTTGAGGAGGACCATAGCCTTCCTGCGCTTGGACTCAGAATTAACGTTCAATTGGCGGGCTTCCTCCATATGCAGATTGAGAAAAGCCAAGATTACTTGGCGCTTTTCCCGCAGGAACACGCTTTGATTTATACCCCTCAGGACGCTATAGTTGTGGGCAGTGCTTCATTGAAGCCGTGGCGGGGTGTCCAAAAGGGGCAGGGCACCATCACACGACGGTCATGAGACAACAATCAAATGCGATAAGGAGGAGGTAGAGCGGAGACTAGCAATTGCAAGCGCAGTGGTTGGCCACAATACGGGCATGTGACAGTATTGGAGTATCAGCTGCTGTGGCAAAGATTGGCCGGCTCCAATGCGACCCAGCCAACTTTCAGCCTGAAGGTGAGGCCGCCTTGAAGGCATGCTTTGGAGCTTAACTATCATGCTCAAAAGACTTGTTCAGAAACTCAGCAAAAAGAGGGGCGATGCGGTCATTATCCACAGCCTTGACCCTTTGCAATGCAATGAAGTTGCGACGACACCTTTGGATCTGAGGCAACGTCCAAGCTGTTATTGGTAGCTGGATTTTCTCGCAGTCATCGTGGACCTTAACTAGGCCGCCAGGGTTGACCTTTTGCATCTCCAGCACGCTCGTGACAATTCCCTGGGTGATTTTATCGAGCTCAAACAGATAGTTGCCAGAGTGTGCTTTTTTCAGGACTGTCGCCTGGTTAGGCGGCTTGGGCGCCGAGAGAATCAGCGAAGCCCAAATATCGTTGACAGGAAGATCGTCCTCATCTTCATGAGTAATGGTGAAGAGCGGCGAATCCCAACGAGCCATACTGTTCGGTTCTTCGTAGCGAAAGACAAGAGCGTCAAACAAGTCCTCCGGCCAGGGGTCAGACCGTTTTGAATTCCGTTCTTTGCACATAGAAATGGGCACCCCAACATGCACCACACAGGAGTTAGTGGTTTGTGCCTTAGCTTCGCAGAAGATCTGGTAGCGGAAGCCCTTGATGTATGTCATGTTGTCTAGAATGACAATTGTGTCTTTTGCCAGAGCCCGCTTGACAGCAGACATATGGGCACCACGGGTAGCCTTCTCTGAGATTGCATCTCTGTACGTTTCTTTAGCCAAACCAAGTAGCTCGTCATTGATGACTTCAACCTTGTAGCTGATTCCTAGCTCCCCAGCCTCCGCGGCGGCTTTTTCTCGCAAAAGGGAGGCCAGTTTTTCCGCAAGAGTAGTCTTGCCCGCAGACGGGTAGCCCGTCATCATGATCAGTGGCATTTCTAACCGAACCTATAACTATTGAAGAATTCAAGTCTAGTAACTTTCAGGAGCCCTATGGCCTAATATAGTCACTGATTTTCAGCTTGTTAAAAATACTTAATAGAATATCTGTTAAAGCTAACAACTTAATACAATGTAAATCAATTACCTGACTATTAGATGTTGACTCAAGTCTCAACCTCCCATTCAGAGAAGAAGAGGGGTATTTATAGTGAGGTTTCATGTTTGCCCTTTCCTGCAAGTAGGGCAGAGGAGCTTACATCTTCTGCGTGTGCATACACTAGTCCTTTTCGTGGGATCAGTCTCATTAGGAGGCATCAGAGCTGGGTGGTCACCAACTGGTGAACAATCCAGTTCAACCACGGGTGATGAGGTCACGTGAGAAGCTAGTCCACGTCTTCAAAGACTCTCTGGGCGCCCAGAAAAAAGGTAGCGTGAGCAATACCTAGTCTACTCAGATTCGCAACTTGTTCCGAAGTCTGCTGCATGAGGTGTTCGAACTCTGCCATGTTCTGCCCTAGCTGGTCGAGTTCGTGCTGAAGCTCTCTTAGACATTCCTGCTGGACACTCTCAGCGGACTGGGAGCTGCGGGCGCTAGTGCTCGGCCCAGCATTAACAGCGTTGGCTCCAGAGACTGATTTTGAAGAGAACGATACAAAGATCAAGTTTTTATTCATTGCGTAAATAACAAATTTTGACACAAAAACAACAATACGATAAGAACAAAAGGTGAAACTGCCTCTCCTTTTCCATATGGAACTCTCCCCGGCATCCTTCTTCAGCCAAAAATGCTTCAGTTACTAGCTCCGCCGGGTAATGATGGGAGAAAAAAAATATTTCAGCCGTGCGGTTCTTGAAAAAAAAGTGCCATAGAAATCCAACGTTCAAGATCACACTCTTAGCGAGAACGACACAACTGCAATGGCTCGTGAAGGAAAGTCCAAAGTCAAGTCTGGACTGGCGACAAGCTCCAGAAAGAAACTTGCTTCTGTTCAAGCTGCGAAGCTCAAGTCCAAAATCAAGGACCGTCTGGTGAGCAAGGCCGAGCTTAACAAGCTGGCCAAGGAAAAGAAGGGTACGAAGAGAGCCCAGGAAGAGGAGAAGAAGGAGGAGAAGAAGAGCAAAAAGGTAAAGGTTGCTGAGGTGGCCGAAGAAGAGGCTGAAGCGGAGGAGGAAGAAAAAGAAGAAGCTGAAGCGGATGGGGAAGAAGAAGTAGAGGCTGAGGAAGAAGAGGAAGCTGAAGAGGAGGAAGCTGAAGAGGAGGAAGCTGAAGAGAAGGAAGCTGAAGAGAAGGAAGCTGAAGAGGAGAAAGCTGAAGAGGAAGAGGCACAGGAAGGAAGCTCAAAAAAATCCACAAAGAATGGCTCTCAGAAGTCTGGCGTTGACTCCTTTGCCGCCAACGCTGACTCTGAGGCCCTGGCAAGCTCGTCCCCAGAGTACTTCAAAGACCTGTCGATTTCCGAGGGAACTAAGAAGGCTCTTATTGAGGACATGGGCATGACCAAAATGACCGCCGTTCAGGCAAAAACGATTCCTCCTCTTCTTGCTGGCCGCGATGTACTCGGTGCCGCAAAGACTGGTTCTGGCAAAACTCTGGCATTCCTTATTCCAGCCATTGAGCTTCTGAGATCGCTTAAATTCCGCCCTGTTAACGGCACTGGCGTCATTGTTGTCTCTCCTACCCGTGAGCTTGCACTTCAGATTTTCCAGGTTGCTACCGAGCTTCTGCAACACCACTCTCAAACTGTCGCCATTGTGATTGGTGGAGCGAAACGTGGTGACGAAGTGGCTAAGCTCGTCAAGGGAGTCAATCTTCTGGTTGCTACTCCTGGCCGTCTTTTGGACCACCTGCAAAATACTCCAGGTTTTGTTTTCAAGAATCTCAAGGCTCTAATTATTGACGAGGCTGATCGTATTCTCGAGGTCGGTTTCGAAGAAGAAATGAAGCAAATTATCAAAATTCTGCCGAAGGATGAACGGCAGTCAATGCTCTTTTCTGCAACACAAACTACCAAGGTTGAAGATTTGGCTAGAATATCGCTGCGCCCTGGTCCGCTCTACATCAACGTGGACGCCGCACACGAGACTTCCACCGCCAATAATCTTGAGCAAGGTTATGTGGTGTGTGACTCGGACAAGCGCTTCCTCCTGCTGTTCAGCTTTTTGAAACGCAACCAGAAAAAGAAGATCATTGTCTTCCTTTCTTCTTGCAACTGTGTTAAGTACTACTCGGAGCTTCTCAACTACATTGACCTGCCAGTGCTTGATCTTCATGGTCAGCAGAAGCAGCAAAAGCGCACAAATACCTTTTTTGAGTTCCGCAACGCCAAATCGGGAATTCTTATCTGCACCGATGTGGCCGCTCGTGGTCTTGATATTCCGGCTGTCGACTGGATCATTCAGTTTGATCCACCGGATGATCCTCGCGACTATATTCATCGTGTTGGTCGTACTGCGAGAGGTACCACTGCCAAGGGTCGCTCCCTTATGTTTTTGACGCCATCTGAATTGGGCTTTCTGAGATATCTCAAGTCTGCTAAGGTGCCTCTCAATGAGTACGAGTTCCCGTCGAACAAAATTGCCAATGTGCAAAGCCAGCTTGAGAAGCTCGTATCGTCGAACTTCTACCTCAACAGTTCAGCCAAGGAGGGCTACAGATCTTATCTGCAAGCATACGCCTCGCATCATCTGAAGACGGTATATGCAATTGATCAGCTTGATCTCAAGAAGGTTGCCAAATCTTTTGGATTCAATGTCATTCCTAAGGTGAGCATTTCTGTTGCTGCTTCTGGCAAGAGCAAGAAGTCTGTGAAGGCTGGTAACGGCAAGGGCAAGGGTGCTGGACGTAAGTAGATCATTTTAATGCATTCTAAGTTATTTTATATTTCAAGAGATGGCCTGGCGGTGCTGCCACAAGACACTACTTAGTACGCCCACGTTCTAAAATCGAGTCTGTCTCTCTTGTGGTAGCTTTCGCCGGCAACCTTGTGCCACTCCGACATGCAATTTTCTGGGTTCAGGTCGGCGAACGGAGAAAACTTGCCAGCCTCACACGAACACTTATCTGACTTGGGGCAATTGTAATACGGGAAATGCTCATAGCCGATATCTTTGAACCAGTGTATTCTGTTCTTGTCGAGCATCATGGAAAGTGCAATGGAATGAACTGGGGCGTCACCCCAGCGCTCGTAAAAAAAGCCTCCCTTTTTATCCAGGTAGTCGAAGTAAGCCTCATAGGCCTGAGAACGGAAAAACTCTAGATTGCCAATTTCAAAGTTTGACCAAAAGTGGCAGGTGGAATATCCTGCCTTTTCGTTGTGATCAGGACGCTCATTTTGAAGCAGCCAGCTTCGGGAGTTGTTTTGGGCAATATAGTTCTTGTTGTCATTGAAGAATTCAAGTGATGCGTTCCATAGGGTGGCGACAGACTCTGGAGAGTCGTATAGGTTGATGACAAAGCCGTAGTCCTTTTTGTGATCCTCCATGTAGGCAAAGACGTCGTAGTCAATGTCGCAAAAATATCGAGTCTTCGGCTCGACACGCCAGTAATATTTGTACTGGAGCATGTGCGGGTGCTTGTAGAACTTGCCTGAGTTCCAGCGGCACATGCGATGGTACGAATCCTTGTCTGCGTATTGGACATGTTGAAGTCTGAGCTTGCGGTAGGCGGCTTTCTTTTTTATCGGATCAATGAAATCAGGCTCAACCCAGTCCTCTTTATCAATATGGATATAGGTGCACTTTGCCTTGGTGGCAGCCTGAGTCTTGAGCTTGAACAGATCGGAAAACTCGTTGTCATTGAAAAAGGTCCAGGGGTAGTTGAACTTGGAGTTGAAGGTGCGCTCTATTTCCTTCATGGATGCGACAATACCTTCTACCTCTTCGTTACGCACCAGAGACATGAAGGTCGCATTGACAGCGCCCTTGTGGGAGGGACCGTCCACGGGTTCCTCATAAGGTGGGTAATCGGTGCTTTCTGTGTTCTCATCGGCATTGCCGGTAGCTACGGGTTGCTCTGGTCTCACGAGATCTCCCGAAGGCTCCACCAGCGGCTCCAGCAACGGATTAGAGGTGGGGCTGAGATCCTGGGTCAGAGAGGCCTGCATCACGTCTTCATTGAATGTACCGAGACCCTGAAGATTCTGCTGCTCCATCTCCGTATCAGAAATATCGACCATCTCCGACACCGGAGGCTTTGTGGAGGTCAGGTCAAACTGGTACTGCCCCGAAAGAGCCAGAAACGTTGAGAGGACGGCCAGCGTCGAAACAACGAGCAGTGTCGTATACAAATACGAAGGACGAGAAATCATTTGCCAATCTCGTCGTAGCGGAGAAATATACGTCAGGAGCGAGGGTTTGTGTTGTACGATTCGACGGTCCTAAAAGGATGCTTTGCTGTGCCCAGATTTATGACGGGGCTTGGCAGGGTCCTGGTTGCATACGTAATCGACGCGGCAGGAGGTTATGAGGGATGCAGGAGAGCGTGGAGAAGGAGGGAGTGCAAGGATAGCTGAGGGGGTTTAAAGGGGCTGCCTGGGGATGGTGTGTTTCCAGTGAGAGTTAACTTTTCGCGCCTTGTCGTTACGCATCGCGCTGTGCCCCCCGGCCATCCCGGGGCTGCAGCCGCCCTGCGCCAAGTTGCCTAACATGTGCGGCTGTGCCGGATGTCGCAGGCAGCCTTTTCCTAGCCGATGCCAAATATAGGGCTACAGAGGGAGCCACTGTCATGCATGGCCGCGTGGCCGCGCAGTGCGTTTGGCGCCATTTGCGCAGTCGATCTGAACGAGGCTGAGTATTACAAGCCGATTGGTTGGACTGCTGCCGATCAGTCTCCGCCAAGGGTGGGTGGAAACGGCGCAAACTGCCTGTGCCGTCTATGCTAGAATCTCACTCTGGCCATGTCCGGGGGTTTTGCGACTGCCAAATTGGGAGTAGCGCTCAGCTCTGCGCTCTCTGCCTGCAGCCGCCCCGTGATATTTTCATTGGAATCAGAGGAGGTGCAAAAAGCAATTATGTTAGGGGCTCGCGTTGTAGCGCGCATCTCTCACGAAACGAAGATACTCTATCTATGTGAGCCGACTCTAGATACATTGTACTAATTTAGTAGTCCAAGATTGTCAAAGCTTTTAGAAGCAAGCAGATGAGCAGATGAGCAACCTTACCCATGAACAATGGCGAACGCAACTCGGCAAGGAAACTAGCCCTATTTAGATATCACAGCTTGAAATCAGAAGAATTTCATTGTTAAAAATGATGCTCATCTGTTGGCAAACATTCTGCACGGGAGGAGGGGGGATCTTCGGCACCGGAATGACTAAAGCGAGTCGCTTCCGTACTCTTTTCTGCGTCTTGTTCGACCTCATTTTTGAAGCAAAGTTTCTCCGTTCCACTCTAGTTCTTACTATGAAGGGAATAGAGATGGAAATCGGGAACTTGTCACATGGCATAAGTAATGGAGCATCAAATATGTGTGGATGGCACTGATGAGAGAGACGTCGAGCATCTGTTTGCTGATCAGGATAAAATTCATTCCACTTGTTTGGATATGAGACTTCAACAAAACTGAGGAAGTTGAAAGTCTTCATCACCATCTGTGGCCTTTACGAGAGCAGCATAATCACAGTCCCCCCAAACCTCCCCCCTCCCCCCAGCATTTTCCTAGCTAGCCTCCGACCCTCGTGCTTGAAAATAAGAGTACTACGCGGATTGGCATTCAAGCCTTGTGATTCGCATCGTCGTTAGTGTCTTCTGGTGGCCAGAGCAATAGTCTGACAAGGACCAGCTTCTCAATATCATGCAAATTGCCAAAAAGATGGCTTCCTAACACTTCGAGAAAATGGCCTCGCAGGTAGGCGTGAGATGAGATTGTGTTTTCCAATAGCTCTCTGATTAAGTGCTTGAGCACTGTCACAGCAATAATATCATCTCCTTGACTTCTCGCTATCATGGAGCTTTAATTTCCACCCGATTAGACCTCTCGCAGACTCTAATGGTTCTTTTCCCAGTAAAAGTCGAACAGGCTCCTTGTTCTTGTTAGGAGCTAGAATATTATCTCTTCAAGATTTACCAAGTTCACGTCAGATAGCGCAGAAAACTATGAAACGAGACCCGTTAGCTCTTTGCTCAACCTCGTGTAGTCCTGGCAGCCCAACAATGACTTTACAACTCACAATTTTAGAGACCAAAAAAGTTGGAGCTGGCACTCTAGTCAAAGCCATTCTATGGTGCTGCAGCGAAATTTTGGTGTCCTCTGATCATAATGTATTCAACCTTCTAAACTTTGGTTGCAAAGACTGACAATCTGAGACCAATCAATTAGCAGGGATATCTTGAGACAGACAGACTTTTTGCTGGTCATATCGCTCAACATATTTTTTGATTTCATCGCAGACCGCTCAGATCAGTTCTCGGTAAGTTTTGGTAGCTAGAATTATTGTCAAAATCTTTGAAACACTCATGTGCTCTCGGGCAGGGTGTGGGAGGTTTCAGGAAAGCCCAGGTTCTTTCAACGTGAGGCAGAAGTCGATTGTGAATATCAACATCCTAGTCCGCTGACGAATTGAGAAGGATTCTATCCCTGAAAAAATTACACTCTTCGCTCATTTACTTATTCCAGGATACTCTGGCATTGTCAATCAAGTGATAGCAAATTATTTTATATATCCTGGTCCGCGGATAGCATTGGTAGACCGAGGGGATTTTGTGGCATCTAATGATTTGACTATCGTAATTTCCTAGCGCATACATAAGGGAACTCTACAGTGCTTCATCTCACAAATAGCCTTCAGACTCCAGTACGTGTTGCCCCTCTGGCTGGGCTCACGAGAGACAGTCCAGGCCCTGTAGAGTCGGTGTCGACGTAACTGTGTAGCACCGAATGGTGATTCGCGGACAGCCACAGTGGACAAGGGCTGGATCCAGGCCCAGGCCTGCCCCTCCCGAGGTCCGCCGCCCAGCGGCCTGCGCCGAAGTCTGACCCCGCGGACGCAAATGGAAGCTGGGGCGGTGCCCCAGGCTGTCGTGTGCGGGCCTTTTCGCTGCAGGGTCGTTTCCGCCTGCGCTTAGTGGCTAGCTCTGTCATGCCCAGAAAAATTTATTCGTTCCGTAATTTGGCGCAGATGGCCTAAAGTGGATGTTCGGCAGACCGCGGAGAAGCCGACAAAAATTGATCATCACAACCCAGAAACAAACTAAAATGAACTGGGAATTTTGGGGGGCGGATCCATCGTCGTCGACCGGAGACAGCCCGGGCCTGTCCCTTGCTGTCCATTACCCCGCTTGTCCAGGTTCCCTCTCCCCGCCCACTCACCTGCAGCCCTATCTACCTGCCAATTTGGGCGCCACGGGCTTCGCCGGCTAGATAAGCCAACACTTAAAAAGCCCGTGGGCGCCAGACACGCACCGCAGCACCTCAATGACTGTCACGTCTTGCGCCATCTCATCTCGCCGTGTGCTGCTCGACGGCGAGCTCATTCCAGCCACCGTCATTTTCTCCGCCGAAACCGGCGTTATCGAGGATATTCTCAGACATGGGCCTAATGGTTCGGCAGCCGCTCTCGATCTTGCCGGCACAAACCACCGCGATCTCGGTGATCTGGTCATTATGCCAGGTCTCGTCGACTCCCATGTCCATCTCAACGAGCCCGGCCGTACTGAATGGGAGGGCTTTGAGACCGGCACCAAGGCGGCAGCTGCTGGCGGCGTTACGACCGTCGTTGATATGCCATTGAATGCTATTCCTCCAACTACCACCGTAGAGAATTTCAAAATCAAGCTCGACGCTGCCAAGGGCCAATGTTGGGTTGATGTTGGTTTTTGGGGTGGTATCATCCCTGGTAATGAGCAGCATCTGGTCCCCCTAGTCGAGGCAGGTGTTCGTGGCTTTAAGTGCTTCATGATTGAGTCCGGTGTCGATGAATTCCCCTGCGTCGAGGCCAAGGACCTCAAGCTAGCCATGACGGAGCTCAAGGACCAGCCCACCATGGTGCTTTTCCATGCTGAAATGGAGCACCCGGATGCTACAGTCATCTCCCGCCCGGGATCAAGACGCCCTTCGCGTGTGCCATCGCGATCCGCCTCCGCAGCCAACCTTGCAGGCGAGTGCCAGCACATCAAGAATCAGCTCTCGGCTCTCACTGAGGGCAAGGTCGACCATGTCCACGGCTCTGCCGTAGCTCCCCACAAGACCGTTTCCCACACCATCGAGGGTGGCGTTGTTGTCTGTGAGCTCTGCCGCGAGGAAGAAGAGGAAGAGGTCGATCCCTGCACTTACCAGTCTTTCCTTGACTCTCGTCCAGACATCTTTGAGACGTCGGCCATTGCAGAGATCATTCGTCTCTCCAAATACGCACCCAACCTTAAGCTCCACATTGTGCACCTGGCCACCTCGCTCGCTCTCCCACTACTGGCCCAGGCACAGGCTCAGGGTGTCAATATCAATGCAGAGACCTGCTTCCACTATCTCACCTTTGAGGCTGAGAAGATTGAGGACAAGAACACTGTCATGAAGTGCTGTCCACCCATCCGTGAAGGCTTCCACAAGCGTGCTCTCTGGCAAGCTCTCAAGGATGGTCTCATCAAGTATGCTGTCTCAGACCACTCCCCATGCACACCCCATCTTAAGGAGCTTGAGACTGGTGACTTTTTCCGTTCTTGGGGAGGTATCGCTTCTGTTGGTCTTGGCCTTGTGTCCATGTGGACCACTGTCCAGCAGATGCCAGATCTTAATGTCTCGTTGGCTGACATTGCCCGTTGGTCTTCTTTCAACACCGCTCAGCAGGTTGGCCTTGCCGACCGCAAAGGCTCCATTGAAGTTGGCAAGGACGCTGACTTTTGCGTCTTTGACCCCGAATACTCTCGTGTGCTAGACCAACAGAAAATGTTTTTCAAGAACAAGCTCTCGCCGTACCACGGCATGGAGACTCGCGGTCTGGTTGTCGAAACTATTCTCAGAGGCAACACTATCTTTTCCAGCAACGAGGGCCACTCGAAAGAGGCTCTTGGCAACCTCATTATTGACAAGAGAAAGGATTAATTTATGTAGTAGCATGTTTATGAAAGGATCTCGGGAACTTTTACCAAGAGAAGCACAGGAATAGTTCAAAGTCCTGATCTGTCCCATTGCTCTTGGGCAAGAACTTTGACACGAGAAACTTCTGCAATTGCCGTAATAATAAAAAAAAGAAATTGCTTATAAAAATGAGTGCATTGCCCGCAATCTTGAAGCTCAGTGATGTACCTATGCAAATGGTTCTACCTACTCACAATGTAGTTCGCTCACTGACAACGACACGATGCGTAAAATACTACCCAATATTCCTCCAAAACTACAGCCAAGGCTAGTGTTGGAGGTGGGAATCTTGCAAGCTTGTCGTTCGAGCCTGAAGACAAGGAGTTATTCACGAGACTCGTAGGCCTGCCTCCTTGCAGGAAGCCGTAGTGAATCGAAAAGCCGGGGCAATGCTTTTGATCAACAAATGATGCTCATTTGTCATCGTGCAGTATCTTTTCTACATCAATGTCAGAAGAAGCGATCTGCCATGCGAGATGGATTTTCTGGTGTTCAAACACAGTTCTCTCTCAAGGGTAACGAATTTAACCAAGATTCAACCCAACTGTTTCGCGGACAAATGAGGGGGGTTCTCATTCAATGGGTTCTCATTCAATGATGTTTTTCATACCCTTGCGTCAAAGTTAAAGTGACTCTTCCTTGAAAAATTCTCGCATCTGCTTCTCCAAGCCTGCTACTCTCAGCTTGTCATCGCACGGCTGTGACGATCTGGCATGTCCCCCGCATCAAGACACCATCAAACAGCTCGCGCCAACTATTCCTCCTCATCACCACATGACTGACGTTTTCCAGGCAGCTCGTGAGGGAAAGATTCTCACAATTCGGGCTCTTCTCGAAGAGAAACCCCAACTTGCCTTACAGCAGGACGACGATGGTCGCACAGCTCTCATGTGGGCTCTGTCCACGGGTCATGTGGAGGTAGCCTCGGAAATTCTCAAGGTTCTCCGCGAAAAGCTGAAATCCAAGGTAGACATTGATGTAGTGGATCAATCAGGATGGTCTGCAGTGCATATTGCTGCTTCGGTTGGCCAGCTCTCACTCCTGCGACAGCTAGCCGAGTTTGACGCTGACCTTGATCTCAAGACAAATTCTGGCCAGACTCCGCTCCAGCTGGCTATTTCAAAGAAACAACCTGCTGTGATTGACTGGCTTCTATTGCAGGGCGCTTCAGTGCGCAGTAAAGACAAGTTTGAGCGTACAGCCTTGCATAGAGCGGCTTCCATCGGCGATATTGATATTGTGCGTAAGCTGATTGCCACCAAGGCTGCGCTCAATGCGACCGATAGAGATGGCTGGACAGCCTTGCATCATGCTATGGCGGAGGGGCGAGTGGAAGCCGCTGTGGAGTTGATTAAGGCTGGTGCTGATCCAGATCGTTTAACTCGCGACGGTGAAGATGTGTACAAGGTGGCTGATGAAAAGACGGCAGCAGAAGTTCGTCGCCAGTGCGAACAGAAAGCGTGAGCGATTCCGGATGGTTTGGTCGCAGAGTTTTATTGTAAGCCTTTTCCTAATGATCACTTATAAAGTGAACGCCAGTGTATACACTGTAACTGGTGCACTGGACTATTAACTGCCAGTACTTTTTTAATGCAGGGCAACGCTCAACCGATCTTGCTGCACCAGTGCCTGTCAGTCATAACCAACGAGATCTGAGCAAGAATCTACATAATCAGGCCTCCCCTACCTCAATACTTAGTAGATAAGAGAGTTACGAGCGAAGCAAGGGAGAGGATCCTGAAAGAGCGGTATCTAACAGGATTCTACCCATTATTCACTGTGTGGTAGCGGCGAGAGCTTAGCCAGCTATGAAAATATCATGTCAGACTTAGCTTTCACAACGACCACCAGCGAAACACAAAAATCTATATAAGCGCAGGCAGTCAGAGTCAACTCTTACCGGACCAGGCGGAATCCCGGGTCGAGCAACCATATGTGCCAAACGCATTGATAACAACACTCGCCGACGGTGAGCCAGCTGGGCACAAAGAAATGAATACATTAACGCAGAACAGCCTTAGCGGCAAATCCTACAGTGACTATATGGCGCAAAAAAAAGCACCAGTCTTTTTTAAGGGGAAGATTGTATGCAAACAGCTTAGACCTTGAAGCCTCTGGAAGCACGTCTGCCTCTAGCTCTCTCGAACTTTCTGCCCTTGGAGATAAGCTTGGGAACCTTGTGCTTGTGAGGACCAAAGCCAAAGTGCTTGACGGCCTTGCGGGCCTCCTTGTTGCCCTTGAGCAGCAGGTTGTTAGCACCAGTGGGGTCACGTCTAACAAGCTGGTCAAGAGTCAGGCACTCACCACCAGCCTTGACGATTCTAGCACGGGCAGTGGCAGTGAATCTGAGGGCAGCAACGGTGAGCTTGGGAACATCAAAGAATCTGACGTCATCAGTGACGGTGGCAACAACAACAACAGTCTTGCCCTTGTTCTCCTCCTCAGCGGCCTTCAGGGAGATGGCAGACAGGGAAACGGGCTGTCTGTTGGACTTGGAGAACTTGAGCTGCTTAAGAACAGTAGCGTTGAACTCAGAGTCAGTCTCCTTAGAGAGGAACTCGTAGAGCTTGGCGAGGAGCTCAAGGTTGATGTTCTTGGACACAAGCTTGCTGCGACCGGACTTTCTCTGATGCTGCTTCACAAACTTGTCGATAGCCATGGTTGTAGATGAAGGGTATGTAAGGGTATCTGACGGGTATGGCTTTTGGGCTTTGAGTTGGGTGAAATTTTTGGGAAATTTAATTGGGACTTGAACCCTAGGGCTTGAGTGTATGGTGGTAGGGTAGGGGAGTGGGAGGTGGGAATGCACTGTGGGGTGTGCGCGGTGGGGGGTGTGCACGGTGGGAGGTTTGTACGTTGGTTGAGCATGGAGAGAAATGAAAGTGCACAGTAAGGTATGCACCAGCTTGGAGGAGCATATAGGTAGCCGTCAAGTACTCGATTGGCTTCAGACCTGACAAGAGAGGATGTTGCCCTGAACTCAAAATATGTCTAGCATCTGTCTCAGCTTTTCCAGAGAAGACAAATGACTTTGCAATGCACTTTAAAACATGTATAGCTTTAAAATCAGTTATGCTTCACGTCAACGCTGGATAATTGTGAAATTAGTTAATCATCGCTATCAACTCTGTTTGCTTTCTTTCATTGTCAACACTTCATTGTCAATTATTAGTGTAGAGGTTGTAGTCTCATCGGCATGGCAACCTAATATTTACAAAAGAAGAACCATGAGCGGCCAAGAAGTTTAGCAAGGTACCAGACCTTTTAGAGCATCAT
The DNA here is from genome assembly GCA_030561725.1 of Grinbergsozyma bentonensis. Taxonomy (NCBI): domain Eukaryota; kingdom Fungi; phylum Ascomycota; class Dipodascomycetes; order Dipodascales; family Trichomonascaceae; genus Grinbergsozyma; species Grinbergsozyma bentonensis. The sequence goes on along the minus strand of JAKTYB010000004.1, from coordinate 117,821 downwards.
TGGCAGCATTTCAATAGCCCCTCTCGGATTCTGCTTGTTAAATACAAACAGACCCTGCAGCTGTGCCGTGGAGATGGGTTTGTTGATCTCGATGGCACGAGCCACAAACTCATCGCACTCCTTCTCGCAACCTTCATAGAAGCGCAAAAACATGCGCCGGACTTGAAATTCCGTCGCATTATCGATGCATTGGCGCACGTCCACACGACCCGGGCGGATCAGGGCAGGATCTAGGCGCTCCGGGTGGTTGGTAGTCATAAAAATCATGCGTTCATCTGCCGAAGCGACACCATCAAGAGCATTCAACAGACCTGAAAATGTGACTCCAGAAACATATCCCTGGTCCTCAGACTGTTTGCGCTCGTTGAAAGCCGCATCAATGTCTTCAAGAAGAATCAGAGATCTTGCAGGAACGTGATTCATGAGGTGGTTGAGACGGTCGTCAGTGAGATGGGCTTCTGATATATTGAGCATGCAAATATTGTAATCCAGGTCACCAGCCAGCGCCTGAATCAAAGAAGATTTTCCCGAGCCCGGAGGACCGTAAAGCAGATAGCCTCGACGGTATGGAATTCCCCGGTCATAGTACCACTGGGCCGATCCCAGGAAGTCGCGAACATCGCCCATAAGACTCTCTTTGACGCCTTCGTCAAGAATCACTGAGTCAAGCGTTCGCTTGCGTCTGGGCTCTCCAAAGGGGCGCCACTCAGGCCCATAACTCATGTAAATTACCGTCTTGCCCTCCTGTGAACGTACTGCTCTGGCCTGGGCTTCGGCCAAGAGTGATGCAAGTAGTTGCCGGTCCCGATACAAAGTAGTCAACGTGATGGTCTCAAACGGCACTCCTGAAGTCAAATCCATCAAACGACCAGACCTCTCTCGCTTAACAAGCATAAAAGCCTTGCGGTAGCGAATCAAATGCTTGCCAGGTCCCGGAACAAGGTCAAATGTCGTGGAAATGCTGCCGTTGTCGTGCTGGATATACTTGGTATTTACCGACAAGTGGCGGGACGACCGAGACGGATACTGAGACATCCATTCAAGAAACCATGTATAAGACTTGTCCTTGGACGAAATCTCAAGATCGACCAACATCTGACGATACAGAAAGCTGCTCAAGCGCATCACCGAGGATCGTGCAATCGCCAGCCCGGCACCCAATCCCATCAAGCCAAAACCTGCCGTGAAGTAGGGATTGCCTTCCAAGAATTGGGCAATCGCAGAAGGAGGACTTCCCTCGCTCTGCCCAAGCTGCTTTATCCTGTCTAGCGCTTCTGTCATGGCTAAAGTCAAGTTTCATCACAGCCGTGTGGTGATATTCAATGGGGCCGGCAGGAGAACGAATGAAGGTAAACTGCACAAGTGGAAAATGTTGGAGTATGAGAGTTCTATAGACCAAATTAGCCCATAATGAACCCTCTAGAAAACAATGCTGTGGTGACCACAACAACCACTATTTAGAAAACCATAGGAAGTCATATCTGAGGGGCCAATTCGGTGTGAACCATAGTACTATAGTCAATGAGCATCAAATATCAAATCTATTCTGCTTTTACTAAAAGCTAGTTGAGAGTTTTGCAATAGAGGTCAACAGCGTCACAAGCTGTCTAAAAGTTGGTACTCAGGGCAATGAAGTTTGAAAAGCTCTAAAGACGCCATTCTTATATAAACTGAAGAGGCAACCAAGGAAAGCAAAAAGGGAAGAGGTTTAGTGACTAAGCATGACGGACTGGTTTTTGTAGACGGAGGCAAGTGAGACAAGTGCGCGAGAAGCAAATAAGGTTTCGGAGAATCTCAGAATACTACACCCGAATAGAAGCTCTCCTGCTTGAGAAGCCGTCGCTGGATTCACGGCCTGGGACGAGGGGGCTGTCTGCATTTCAGTAGTTAGCAGACTAATACGAGTAATGATTCTCCAATTTCCTCATCACTTAAATGACGGGGAGTTCTATTTCTTTCTTTAAATCTCATCAGATCTGAGAACAGGGTTTAAAATACACTTCATGCTGTTCGACAGCATAGGCTTCTTTCTATTTCAACCTTTTTACTTCGGTTTGGTTTAGGAATTGACGAGTTTCGAATGTCATCTCAATAGAGGGTTCTCACTCTGCGTCCATCGTGAAGAATTATATTTGGATTGAATCATTCGCTGATGGTAGCCATTCACGTATATTAGATCTCAGCAAAATCTACAGAAGAAAACGAAAAAATCAATTTTAATAAGGTTATTTTCAAAAAAAGAAAGCAGGTGCTTTGCTTTGCACCAAGATGGTGCCTGATTTGATTGCAGTATAGCTCATCCAGAATCTCCAAAGGTATTCCTCGTCTCTAAAATCAGATGTAGCAGCCTCTTCAACAAACACATTTCACGTAAAGAGCAAATGATAAAGCTCCTTGTCCGTGAACCTATTCAAAAGTGAAAACGCACCACGGGTTCCTCTCCTCCTGTTAACGCAAAGAGCCAACGCCATCTTGACTGACCATTGATCATAGTGATGCCCTTTCTTGCTGAGCAAATCAATCTTTTCGCCGACTTGTTCAGCGTCAAGCTGTTTGATATTTTCAACAGAAAGAAGGCTGATCAGCTGGAAGTAATCAGCATCTGACCAGTGCTCCTTCTCAGGTGCAAACTTGTCTTTCAGGAGTCTGATCATTGCGATCCATTGGGAAGTCCACTTTTTATAGCCGGCATTGTAATTGGCGTCCAAATAAGCTTTTGCTTCTTCACCGAGCATAAAATAAGTGTAAGCCGTCCTGCGCTTATCATCTCGAATACTATGACGCTGAAACTTTTTGCTGATATTTATCAGCCATTGTTCAAAGGCAAAGCGCTTGAATTCACCATCATAGAAGAAATACTTCATTCTTAGCAACTCGCCAGAGAGACCTTTTATTTTCAGCAATGCGAGATCATCGTAGTTGTTGAGTGGGTATTTCACTTTAAACTGGCTTTGCAAAAATACAAGAAATTGTTCCCATGAGAAGAAAGGATTTTCATCTTGCACACCTCTGGAAGCATTCTTCTTTTCCAGCCACTTTCTGGCGGATCCACTTGTTGCCGAATAGGCATAAGTTAGCTTGGAATCTTCGTTGAACTCCATGTGGCGCTGTTGAAATTCTTGCGTGATTTTGAGAATCCACTGGCTCAATTCGAAGAGTCCCTCGTCTCCAGAAAAGAGAACCTCAGGCATTTTACCGGTAACCTTCATGGGTGTGCTGGATGCCTTATTCTTACTCTTTGTCCCTTTTTTTGACCTCGGTTTCGGTGCCAAAGAGTCATTGGCCGAGCTATTTCCCTTGCCAATTGTAAGACTCTCCGTTTGCTTGGTCAGAAGATCAAGGTTGCTCTCCCTTACCAAAGAGGGCCCCAGAAGACTTCTCATTTTTGGATTCATGGTCATCATGGGGCTCGAAAAGACATCATCATCCCGATACAAGGTACCCGAATCAGATGTATCTATCTTCATTTGCAAACTCTTTTTTCTACCCTGTCCCTGAAGACCTGGGTGCTGTGGGAAAGCTGGAAACAATATCGCGCCTCATATCTCATATTCGGCACCGGCAGATAAGCAGGCACCTGTCATAACGAAAAGAGGGGAGGGGCGTGGGGGAGGCGATGAGCAGAGCTACAGACCATTATTTGAGACGAGCAGTGGATGTAAATAACGGGAATAAAAAGATAGCTATATGTGAGCATTGTATAATACTCTGTATATCATATGGTCTAATCTGCTCAAGCGTCTTGGGACTGTAATAGTTCATATGGGGCACACAGAAGATCGTCAAGGCTGTCAGGGCAGCAGCAGCAGGGCTACAATGTGCCCCCTGCATCTAGGTGTACCTCATCTGAGTATTCTGGGGGAGGCAATAACGACTAGTACTGGGGAAAAATATTGAAATTGGAATAGAAAACTCGATATCCATACAGCCAAGTCAATGAGTCGATTGGCCCACTGAATCATGAGCTATGCATTTTGGTCATCTAGGTTAAGCGCCCGCCGGCAGGCGCCTCGCTGGGAGACGCTCAGAGCCAGAACAGACCTATGTGGCAGTCACTGGTAGGCCAGGGCCAATATGCCTATGCCTCTTTAAGAAAACTCATCACAAATTGAGTTTTTTTGGAATTTCGCGGCTGTCCCGCCGTACAGTGCTTCTCTCTGTCAAGCATTCTGCGTCCTTCAATTCTTCACAATCAGAATTCCATAAATTGTGGGGCACAGCCCCACCTGTCGCTTGGTGACGCGTTGTTTATCCCACAAACGGCATCGCGAACCTTGCCTCACCACATCCCGCATCGCAACATGTCGGATCCAGACTACGATTTTTCGCAAGAAAACATTGTTCCTGCGAAGCGAGGCAAGCCAATGGATAGCGACGACGACTATGACCCCACACCGCAGAAGAAAGCGGTCAAAAAAGCTGCACCTAAGAAGAAACAGCCCCTGAAAGTTTCTAATGGCTCTGACTCGCGCGAATCCTCTGCTGGCCCGGATGTTGCATCTTCCGAGAATACCCCGATGCCATCCAAACCAGCTTCCAAAAAGACTGCCTCTGAGCAGTACCAAAAGCTCACCCAGCTTGAGCATATTCTCAAGCGCCCTGATACCTATATTGGCTCGGTTGAGCCCGAGAAGATGACCATGTGGGTTTACGACTCAGAAAATAGCTGCATGGCTCACAAAGAAGTGCAGATCGTTCCGGGTCTATACAAAATCTTTGATGAAATTCTTGTCAACGCTGCCGATAACAAGATCAGAGACCCCGGGATGGACACCCTCAAGGTGGAGATTGACCGCGAAAACAACACCATTTCCATAATGAACAACGGCAAAGGAATTCCTGTTGAAATCCACAAGAAGGAGAACATGTATATCCCTCAGATGATTTTTGGTAATTTGCTGACCTCCTCAAACTACGATGATGACGAAAAGAAGGTTGTTGGCGGTCGCAATGGTTACGGTGCAAAGCTTTGTAATATCTTTTCCAAAAAGTTCGAGCTTGAGACGTGTGACAAAGCGAACCACAAGCTGTACAAGCAGGTTTGGAAAGACAACATGAGCGTGGTGGAGAAACCCAAAATCACCTCCTCTAAGACTGATAAGGAATACACCAAAATTACGTTTCAGCCTGACCTTGAGAAATTTCACATGACTGAACTCGATGATGCCATTTACTCTGTCATGGTGCGCCGTGTGTATGATCTTGCTGGTACTATCAGAAACGTAAAAGTCTTTCTCAATGGCGAACGTCTTAAAATCAACAACTTCAAGGCGTATGTGCAATTGTACCTGAAAGCTCTTGCTAAAAACGATGGTACCCCTGACGAGGAATATAAGCCTCCGTACATTGCACACGAGGTGGTGAACGATCGTTGGGAAATTGCGTTTGCTAGATCTGACGGTAACGCTTTCAACCAGGTCTCATTTGTGAACTCAATTGCAACAACATCCGGTGGTACACACGTGAGTTACGTTGGCGATCAAATCGTCGCAAAGCTTGCTGAGAAGGTCAATGAGAGGGTCAAGAAGTCTAAGGCAGCTGCCGTTAAAAACGCGCAAATCAAGAACAATATGTTTGTTTTCATCAACTGCCTGGTGGAGAACCCTGCATTCACGTCACAAACAAAGGAGCAGCTAACCACGCGCCCAGCACAGTTTGGTACCCGATGTAAGCCATCCGATGCCTTCCTCAAGTCCTGCGAACGTACCGGTATTCTCGACTCTATCATGGATATCGCTCAGGCCAATGCTGATAAAGAACTAAAGAAGCAAGATGGTGGCAAGAAGCGACGCATTACTGGTCTCACGAAACTACATGATGCCAACAAGGCTGGTACTCGGGAAGGTCATAAGTGTACCCTCATTCTTACGGAGGGTGATTCTGCCGCTACATTAGCTGTCACTGGCCTTGCTGTGATTGGCCGAGACTATTATGGTGTGTTTCCACTTAAGGGTAAAATGCTTAACGTTCGCGAAGCTAGTCATGACCAAATCACTAAGAATCAAGAAATTCAGAATATCAAGCAAATTATGGGACTGCAGCACAAGAAGGTATACAACGATGTGAAGGATCTGCGTTATGGAAAAATCATGATCATGACCGATCAGGATCATGACGGCTCTCATATCAAAGGTCTCATTATCAACTTCATTGAATCTTCCTTCCCTGGCTTGCTTACTGTTCCCGGATTTCTCGTTGAGTTCATCACTCCTATTGTGAAGGTTTCTGTCATGAGAGGAAAAACAGTCAAAGAAGTTATTCCTTTCTACACTATGCCTCAGTACGAAGAATGGAGAGATACGGTGGGCAAAACGTGCACCTACAAGCAGAAGTACTTCAAGGGTCTGGGTACGTCTGGTGCAGTTGAGGGCAGAGAATATTTCTCACAGCTTGACCGTCATATGAAAGAGTTTGAGGTTCTCAAGGAGGAAGACAAAAGCTCTATCGATCTGGCTTTTGCTAAAAAGAATGCAGACATGAGAAAAGATTGGCTCAGACAATACCGCCCTGGTGATCATCTTGACCCTGACTTGAAGGTCATTCCCATCAATGACTTCATCAATAAGGAGCTCATCCTTTTCTCTCTTGCAGACTGCGTTCGTTCTATCCCATCGGTTCTGGACGGCTTTAAGCCATCGCAAAGGAAGGTTTTGTTTGGCTGTTTTAAAAAGAATTTGGTTGAAGAAATGAAGGTTGGCCAGCTTTCTGGTTACATCGGTGATAAGACCAGCTACCATCACGGTGAAGCTGCCCTTCAACAAACTATCATTGGTATGGCTCAGGATTTTGTGGGATCCAATAACATCAACTTCTTGATGCCTAACGGTTCTTTTGGTTCTCGAGCTATGGGCGGTAAAGATGCATCAGCTGCAAGATATATTTTCACTCAACTCAATCCACTTACAAGAAAAATCTTCAAAGCTGAGGATGACAATCTTCTTAAGTACTTGGAAGAGGATGAAGATACTGTAGAACCTGAGTGGTACTTGCCTGTCATCCCTACTCTGCTTGTGAATGGTTCCGAGGGTATTGGTACTGGCTGGTCAACTAGTATCCCCAGCTATAATCCTCTGGATTTAGTCAACAACATCAAGCGTCTGCTGGATAATGAGGAGACAACCCCTATGTTACCCTGGTACAGGGGCTGGCACGGCTCCTTGGACGAGACTACAGATGCGACGAAATTCAAATGCTCTGGTGTAGCCACTCAAATTGACGATACAACCATTGAGATCACTGAGTTGCCCGTTCACGTCTGGACCCAGAATATGAAAGAATTTTTGCTGAGTTCAATCAAAGATAGAAGCAACGAGAAAGGCTGGATTGAAGATTTCACTGAAGAACATGCGGCCACAATAAAGTTTGTTATCAAACTAAGCCCCACAGAAATGGCCAAGACTGAAGCAATGGGATTCTTGCAAAGATTCAAGCTTCAGACATCCATTTCAACGTCCAACATGGTAGCTTTCGATTCTGCTGGAAGAATCAAGAGATACGAAAGCGCTGACCAAATCCTGCGCGAGTACTACTTTGTTCGCCTTGAGTACTATCAGAAGAGAAAGGACTACATGTCCAGCATGCTGAAGAATCATTTGGAAAAACTGTCTAGCCAGGCTCGTTTCATCCACTTAATTATCCAAGGAGAGCTTGTGATTTCCAACAGAAAGAAGGCCGATATTGTTGCCGATCTCAAGAGGCTGCGATTCCCTGCATTTGGCAAGGATGGCGTTCCAGTCCTTGATGTTGAGATCAAAGCTGAACCCGACATTGAAGAAGAAGAAGTTGTACCTGAGACGCCGCTTGTTAAGGTGCCGGAAAAAGCTTCCTTTGACTACTTGTTGACAATGTCCATCCTGTCGCTGACAAAGGAGAAATACGACAAGCTAATGAAGGAGCGCGATGGAAAAGAAGAGGAGCTAACGTCTCTTTTGAAGCAGTCTGCGAAGGATCTGTGGAGAGTTGACTTGGATGACTTTTCCGCTGGCTGGCAACAGTTTGTTGAGGAATGCGAGGCCAAGGACAACATGCTGTTGCCCAGCTCCAGCAAAAAAGCCAAGAAAGGCAAGCGGAAGGCAAAGGACGCCGATGAAGATTTTGTCCCTGGTGGGGCTAAGAAGCCCAAGGCTGCACCGAAAAAGAAAGCCACGCCGCCGGTGGAGAGTGATTTGGGTAAGGTGAAGAAAGAGACGCGCCCAGTTCTGGACTCACCGTTTGGAAATGGATTGCCTGCGATTTTTGGGTCTCCGTCGAAAGATTCTGATCTGTTCATGTTCGATGCGCAAAGTGCTAACCAAAGTTCAGTTGGGCCAACGCCGTCGCTATTCGACTCTGTCGACTATGAGGGAATTGCCTCTCCTGAAAAGCCAGACTCTACTCCGTTTGACAATAGTGCCGTTCCCAAGCCCAGCCAGCTCGTTCTTGAGGCGCCTCAGCCGGCGGCCAGAGCTTCTGGCCCCAATAAGGCCCCTGCCAAGTCTACCCGAAAGGCCCCTGCCAAGAAGGCTGCCGCTGTTGTGTCCGAGTCTGATGACGATTTCGAGATGGGCGATGCTCCTGACTCTCCGTCTGAAGCGGTAGCGCCGCGGGCGAGATCAGCTCGTGCGGGTTCACGTAAAGCGTATGCGATTGATCCAGATTCTAGCATGGTGGAGATGGATGATGATGACGATGAGGACGACTTTGAGGAGCAGGGCGAGGAGTCCGAAGGCTATGAAGACGAGTAATTTTTTAAGTTATAAAACAGATCATAGATAATCAGATTTTTTTTGGGCATAATCATAAACCTAGGAAACGTCTCGGATCAGCGATTCCCTGGGGCAGCGATATAGCTGGGACTCTCCCCCACACGCAAACCTCCCCAATCTGCACACTCTCTGCCGAAAATGCGCACTAGAGTTCTGGTGCTTGGCTCTGGAATTGCCGGTTTGGCGACTGGTGTGGCTGCTCCACCGTTTGAGGTGTTCAAAACTTTCACCAAGGAGCGGTTCCCGAAAGCGCAAACAGAACTGGCAGAAAAATACGAGCAGGCACTTGACCACAAGCTGCAACGCCTTGGCCTGGTGGAGCAGCTCAGAAATGACCCGTCATACGTAGAGGCACGGGCATGGCAAGGCTTCAGTCCCGAGGAAAAGGCTGCCAAGGTCACCTCTGGCCGGTATCGCCAGCCTGGCGGTCTGGGGGTCGATCCGCTTGTGTTTATCAACAAGGAAGACAAATCAACAGTTGTTCTGGCCCATGTGGGGCAGCGTTTGGTGGGATTTCCCAAGATTGTACACGGTGGCTTGCTTTTCACGCTGTTAGATGAAGCGTTGGGGCGAACGGCATTCATGAGCTTTGACAAGGGTGTGGGTGTCACTGCGACCCTGACTCTCAATTACCGCAGTCCTGCACTTGCAGACCAATTTATTGTTATTCGGACCAAGACAGACGAGGGCACTGGAGGCCGCAAGGCTTATGTCTCTGGTCGTGTTGAGACACTCGCGGGCAAAACCTTGGTGGAGGCCAGTGGGCTATTTGTGCAGCCCAAGTTTGCTTTGAAGAAGATGAAAGAATTGTAATGATAATGCATTATTTATATATGGGCAATGCCTGACTGAGGATAGGTCTTGCCTCACGTACCGGTGAAAGTATTTCTGAAAGCGAAGCCTCCGTAGCAGTGGACGGCAAGGTCGCGCCACAGCAGAGTATGCGAACACATGCTGGGCTCGATCCATATCATCATCCATTTCCAGCCACAATTGCTTTTATCCCTAAGCATCTTTGAGGCTATCACTGTCTTTCATTGTCTATGCGTCAGAGCTGCCGGAGTCTAATTATCTACTGGGGCGGCATTCTCCTTACCGCTGGCTTCTTCTTCGTCAAGCCCACACTCCTTAATCTGTCCACTGGTTTCGCCGTCTGGAAAATGCACCGACTTGCGTCTCACCCGAGGCTCGTCTTGACCATCCTCGTCGTCGCTATCCCCAGCTGCCATCTCCTGGGAACAGCGCTCACAAGCGCAAACAAATCCCCAGTTTTCCCTGAGCTGCTTCTGGCGCTCATGGAGGGCCGTCTCTGGATTGACATAGCTTGTGAAAAGATCGTCACCTGCCCGGATCGGCGCGACAGCCAGGACACTTAGACCGCTAGCCCAACCGCTGTTGTCAGCCTTGACATTCGGGTGACAGTCGTGGTTCAAGTGGGCGTAGGTCAGATATAAGTTTCCATCTAGATTGTTGATGTTGAAGCTGCCAATGCCTTGGAGGTACTCTTCGTACGTCAGGTCTGTGTAGTCGAGCACTAGCTTCTTAAGCTTGGCGTAGCCCTGTTTCCAAAGAGTCTCAAGAGCATCTTGCTCCAAAGCCGACGTGTTGAATGCCTTGGAGCGTTCTTCCTGGCTGACACGCGCAAAAGCTGCCAGCTGTTTGGCAACCTGTTCGCTTTTCAGCGACGTCAGCAGGGCAATAGCGTACTGATAAAGCGCATTCCACGAGTTTGCTACGCAAAACTTTTCAAATGGCAGCCAAGAAGTCATTTCCAAACTTGTCTGCTTCTTTGGGTGCCATGTCCACATGTGGATGAGGTCTGCCTTTTTGCACTCTGCTGAGCACCAACGCCCATCGCATTGCGGACAAGATAAGCCTCTGCGGCGGTCCTGGAAAGGGCGAGAGCAGTAGGCACACGCATATCCCATGCGTATGAGCTGGAGGTTTTCTAATTTGGGCACCATGATGAAGGGGCGTTCAGTCCAGAGGACATCACCGATTTCAAAGTCTTTGGTTGCCCTGAGGGATTTGCCGCTGGAAGCTGTCATGACAACCTCCACTCCGTCGGGAGCACTGAATTCAGGTGTTTCCTTGGAGACAATATGATCTCCATAAACATGGCTGTTCTTCAGCAGACCAAAGTCCTTGAGAATGGCCTGCACCGTTGAGGGCTGTAGCGACCATTCTGGGTTGCGTTTGTTTAGCTTTTTCGTGATTCTGGGCACTGGCAGCGAGTCTGCCTCAGGCTCATCTTTCCAGAGATCGAAAAACGCCTGTACTACGGCTCTGGCGTGGGGTTCTTGGGCCATGCTTGGCTTTGCAAATGGAATTTTGGGGGTTGAGCGCAGCTAGTTGTTGATATCCCCGGATCTGCAACGCACAGCCCTGCGTAGTTGACAGCTGAGACAGTCAGAAGACATTTACAGAGAGGGTTCCTGCGGTCATTTTGAGGGAGCTGTAGTAAAAAATTTTACCCTTTTAAAACAGGGTGGTGCTATTTGGTTTTATTTTTCAACCTCAGGCCTGCCTCGTGCGATCCTGCCGTCGAAATTCTTGGCTTAAACTGCAACCGGTTGCTCTTGCATGATCCTCCAGGCTTGAGATAAGGAAGAATTTAATTCAATTCAATGAAGTTAGTTGCGTATATATTATGTATATATTCAAGTGTGTAAAGCGGGTTTGAAGAACGACCAATAAGCTTGCAGCTAAAGGATCTTGACTTGTTCTCCTGAAGATATTGCAGGTTCTAAATTGCAGCGCTATGATTTCTCAGCTCCCAGGCTCGACTCCCCCGAAATTTCGCCGCATAAAGAGATAATATAAAGGTGAGATATAAAGGTGAGCCTAGCAAAATTTAAAGACCCAAACAATTCAGCATCATTTTGGAACTCTTTTTTCACGTTTTGGCTCTCAAATAATGACAAATTACGGCAAAAATTATTGCCTAAAAATGGGGTGTTTTGGGTTCTGTTTATGCTACTCCAGCGTATTACAACATCAGGGAGTTTGGCCGAGTGGTTAAGGCGCTAGCTTCAGGTGCTAGTGACGCAAGTCGCGTGAGTTCGAACCTCACAGCTCTCATTTTTTTTCTAGATGGAAGAAGATGCATTGTCCAGGCGCAAGGTGTGCATCAGCAAACCCTGCATCATTTTTCCTTGCTGTTTTCATGCTTTGCGTGTGACTGAATTCGGCTGAAGTCTGCCAGTGCCATGCAGGTGGTTAAAGGTCATCGAAGAGTGCCATCCGAGCAACAAACAAATGAGTGACTAAATGAACCATAATGGCACAAACAGAAACATGTGACTCTATGAATTTCCGATCGGGCCGGACTAACATGCAATCCTGCAGGACCGGCCCAAAACATTGAGCGTTTGGACGCTAGAGTCAGAACAGGCGGGCATTTCCAAAAAGCACAATCAAGCAATTTCGCAAAACAGTCTTGGGATCTTGGCGCCCAGTGCAAATCTTTGCAGTGCATTTTCATTCTAAAAGCATCAATTCCGGCCCGAGGCCAAGCCCTTGGCTGGCACAGCCCGGGGAAAGCTGACCCGGCATGTGGAGCTGGGGGGGCTCGCGGGCTCGGAGGCTCGGGACAGCAGCGGTCGACAAAGCGCAAAAAGAGCGGTGCAAAAAGGGCGAAAAAATATTCCTCACTTCTGGACAAATGCTACAGTACTATTTTTTGGCAAAAAAGCAGCCCAAAGTATAATTTCCATGCATTTCACGGCCACCTCCGGCTCGCCGACGGGCCAACATGTCCAAAATGTATAAAATGTCACAACTCGTTAGCGCACGTGATTCGGGCCAAGTCCTCCCCCCACCGGGCAAATACGAGGGGATTCTGTGCCAGGCCATGCCGCCAAGCATGTGCTCACTTGACCCGCCCCTCTCCCCCGCAAAATTTGTGCCTTGGACAGCGAAATATATAAACAAGCCCGCTGCAGACGTTTTGTGACACATCACATTTTTCCATTACCGACACTCTATATCACAACACATGGTTCTCACTGGCAGAGGAGGCTACGGCAACCACGTCCGCGGCTCGAGTAAACACGTTCCTTCGTCCCCGGCACCAGTCCAGACATTCACCTCCCCAACCCAGACATTCAAGACTGGTAGAGGAGGATGGGGCAACACTTTGCCTGTGAGCAGGATGGGCACCCAGACGCCCACTGAGTACATGAAGGAGGTCCAGCATGCCTACGACGTGGAGCCCAGCCGCTACTCGGTTGGCCGCGGAGGCTCTGGCAACAAGGTGGTGAACGGCATGGCACAGAGCTCCAAAGAAGTGGGGCTTGTGCATGTCATTACTGGCAGTGGCATCAAGCCGTCGCAGTCCTGCAAGCCGAGCAGTAGCAACGAGGAGTCTCTTTGGAGCAGGCTCAAGACCTCTTGGAGCCACTAGCATCTGTCTTTCGACAGCGTTTAATAGTATTTATAAGAATTGCATTTTCTAGTTGGGATTGGGAGAGAGGCTAATGAAGATGTGGTGCTGGTTCGCAGATGCCTCTGACTGCTCTCTCGTTTCTTGTGCGTCGGTGCTGAGCTGTCTTTCGCTAGCGTCCGGGAGGTGTTGATCACCGTTGTGCACCTGTGTAATGTGTGCAGTTCTGAGGCAGAGAATAGCGATAAGGAGGAGATATTGGGTACATGTTGAAAGGAGGTTGATATTTCACGCCTAGAGTTGTTTCCGACGCGTTTCTCAAGACTCTACCGTCGTTATGGACAGTAGTATAATGTGCATCGCACACAGCAGATCCGTGTGCAGGTGACGGTAAAAGCGAGCAAAGAAAAGCGATATTACAAAGGCAGAACGCTGCACAATACGTTCAAGAGTGTTGCACTGCGCTCCATGTCCCCGGTTACACTCTCCATCCCCGAGAGTTCTTATCTGGAGGATGCTCACGCGATCGCATCAGGACCCTGCATTGGTACCTTGCAGAAATTTGACAGCAGGTACCGGCGCGGGCCGCCTTAACGGTACATTAGCGCGTTCCAGCGCATCCCATTGCCGCGGATCAGCGTCCCAGTCTTCAAGGGCGCTCGATTTGGCTTGAGAATCGGCGCCAGGGCCACACAAAACAAACAGGAGCATGCACAGTGCTTTGATCTAGTTCATAATACATTACATAGACACAATTTAAGCCTTAACATGGGCAACCATGTCAGCCTCAGGAATGGAACCGCAAATGGTCTCGGTGATGATACCAGTGACAAGGTAGGGGTCGATGTTGGAGGCAGGGCGTCTGTCCTCAAAGTAGCCGTAGCCCTCCTTGGCAACGGATCTGGGGATACGAACGGAGGCGCCTCTGTTAGCGACACCGGAAGAGAACTTCTCGGCGGATGCAGTCTCGTGGCGACCGGTGAGACGCAGCTCATTATCCTCACCGTAGACGGCAATGTGCTCCTTGTGGCGCTTGGAGAGCTTCTCGATGGCGGCGTCAATGGCCTTCATGCCGCCAGGGACACGCATCTCCTTGGTGGAGACGTTGGTGTGGCAGCCAGCACCGTTCCAGTCGCCCTGGAGAGGCTTGGGGTGGAGCGAAATCTTGACACCAAACTCCTCAGAGACACGCGAGAGCAGGTAGCGCGAGACGGTGAGGTCGTCGCCCATCTTGATGCCCTCGCAGGGGCCAACCTGGTACTCCCACTGGGAAGGCATGACCTCGGCGTTGATACCGGCAATCTGGACACCGGCGTGGAGACAGGCGCGGTAGTGGGCCTCGACAATGTCACGGCAGTAGACCTTGTCGGTGCCGACACCGCAGTAGTAGGGGCCCTGGGGACCGGGGAAACCACGCTTGGGCCAGCCATATGGTCTGTCGTCCTGGTCAAACAGGGTGTACTCCTGCTCAATGCCGAACCAAATCTCCTCGTCCTTGTGGGCCTCCATGAGCTTGGCGCACTCGTGGCGGTGGTTCGTCTTGTTGGGCGTGCCGTCATTGTTCCAGCATTCGGCCAGCACAATAATGTTGTCGCCGCGTCTGAAGGGGTCCTTGTAGATGGCGACCGGTCTGAGGTAAATGTCAGAGTCGTGGCCGGGGGCCTGCTCGGTGGAGGAGCCGTCAAAGTTCCACTCTGGGAGATCGTCGATCGAGGAGGGGACCTTGGAAAGGGTCTTGCACTTGGATCTAATGCCGTTTGTGCCGTCAATCCAAATGTACTCGGCCAGGACAGCTCCGTTCTGGTCCAGGTCCAAGTACTTGAGGAGGTTGGCGGTGTTTGAGATGGCAATCTGGTCGGGCATTTTGCAGGGGGGTGTGGGGAGATTGTCCTGAAGCGGATCGCTGGGGGGAGGCAGGCACCTTTTATACTATTTGACGCCATGTGTAATCTGGCGGCCCGCTGGGCGCAGTGACGTGCAGCACCTGGCCAGAGTCTCTGACTCTTTGGTGCACCGTTCACTGATAAGAATTTCCCGGGCCAATCACAGCGCGCCATTATGCTGTCACCGATTGATTGTGGGGCAGGCTCATGTCTGGGTGTGTCTGCCCAAATTAGGGCAGAGGCGGGAGGGGGGAGGGGGGGAGCGCAGGCAGCGACGCCGCTGCAAAAAATGCATAGATAGTCCCTATACGGCAAGCACTATACAGAGTCGCTGGGACCAGTTGGGGGCCGCTAGACGATATGGGGATTTCGGGGCCCTCTTTAGGCGGCCTTAGATAACCCTCTCGCCAGCTCTCGGCCGTTTTCCTTGTTTTTTGTTACATGTTTTTTTTGCCGGCTTCAACGCTGCCGAGCGCAGGGCAAAAAAAAAAGCATCGCCCCAACCCTTCTGCCCAAAACGGCGCCCGCCGAAATGCTCCCATTTTCTAGCCCCTCGCCGCCTAGGGCAGCTGCTGCCGCTGCTGCTGCTGCTGCTGCTTCCGCTGCTGGGGTCAGGCGGCCCTCGGGCATTTCACGAGACTGATCGGGAGGGCAAACGAGCTCGTCGCCAGGACCGTGGGGTTTCCCGCCCAGACGCCCCGGCGGAGTTTGCCGGGCGCATGATTCCCGCGGGAAACTTTTTTGTCCGGCTTCTGTCCGCCTGCCCGTCGCCAAAGCCTGCCCCCCTCCCCCACCGCTTCCTATGCCTCTCCTGATTCTGCGGGCGCGGGCAGATTTGCCTAGATTGTCAGTAGCGTCCACTGTCTCTGAGATAGCGCAGATTCGGCGGGGGCCTGCGGTGTGGGCACAGTACACACCCACTAGCTTGTCCGAAACGTGGCCACCAGGCCATAGCAGGCCCCCCCCCCCAGCGACACCTGCCTCTCGCCCGAGGCGGGGGCCCGCCGCATCCCCCTCCATCGTACACCGAAACCACCAACCAATGCTAGCAACCCGACCCGTTCCATTGCCTTCCAAAACCGCTTGGCACTGGCGCTGCGGCACGACGGGTACTTCCGGCGGCGCCCGCCCAGCGGCCTGATTCGCAACGTTGCGCTGAGAGGGGCATCATTGATAAAAATACCGATAAGCTCACACAGGTCACAAACTCGCGGCGGGGGTCGCAAAAGCGATCCGTCACTTGCGCATGCGGAAAAATGTAGCAAATGGAGCGCCTCACACAGTGTTCCTCGGCTTTGGTATCATATTTGTACATTTCTTTGACATGCTGGACCTGCTGTCTTTCGCCACAAAATTAGCCGGCCTCGGGCTCGGTAGACCGCCACTTGGCGCGGAGACGCTCGCCGGGCGACTTCGGCGCCCGGCCCGTAGCGGGCCCCACCTTGCATCTTCCCATGTATGCGTGGCTTCGTTACGCAGAAGAAAACCGCGGGTATTTCCCCGATTAGTCGCTATCCTGGGGCAGCGCCCCAGCACACACTACATAGCCGTTGAAGCAGCGCGCTAGCGCGCTTGCACTCCTGGTGCAAGTTCCTGAACCAGCGCGGAGCCCCTACTATGCCAGCCGAGCATCCCTCGGCCCCGCGTACCCTCGGACCCGCGTCCCCTGCTCGTATGCTTTGCCGCCGCCGGCTGGACCAGCCCGCCTGCAGCCCGACATGCATGTGAAATCGGCAATACCCGCCCTGTGATTCGCCGCTCACGCGAGCCTCCAAATGGCGGTCCAGACCGCTTAGCGCAATCGGGCGCGCATAGCAGTGTATCAGTCTAATGTCATTTCTAGTGTCATTACAAGGAAGAGTTGGAGATAACCGTTGCCAAGCTCGGTGGCGCTGATGAGCAGGTGCATGTGGCGTTGCCCCACCCTGCACAAGGCTCACCACCAGTTAGACCCGTCATACAACAGAATAGCAGAAAGTTCTCAAGGAACCACCATTGATCCATACTGCTGGTGGGCCTTAATCTTCCTCTTCGTCGCTCTCATGCACCCAGTCCCGGGATCGTTCAACCGCCCGGTTCCACTTTTTGAACTCGCGGTCCTGATGCTTCTTGCTCCAAGTGCCTGTAAAGATATCCACCTCCGTCTCTGAAACCTCCTGTAAGCTCTTTTTGACCGCATCCAGCGAGTTCCAAAGCCCGGCGCCGAGGCCAGCGCAAATGGCGGCTCCCAGCGCCGTCGGCTCCTTCATTTTGGGACGCACAATCTCTATGCCCAGAATGTCGGACTGGATGCGCATGATAATGTCACTGCTAGACATTCCTCCGTCAACACGAAGCTTTTTCAATCCCTGCGACGAGTCTCGTGCCATACATTCGAGAATCGCTCGCGTCTGGAAGCAGGTCGCCTCAATGGCGGCGCGGCAAATATGTGCCTTCTGGACAAACTGGGTCAGACCAATGATTGTACCACGGGCTGTTTCGTTCCAGTATGGAGCAAACAGACCAGAAAAGGCCGTGACAAAATAAACGCCGCCATTACCATCGACCTGCGCAGCGAGCTGGCCAACCTGGTCACTCGTCTCAATCATGTTCATCTGGTTGCGCAGCCACTTGATGACTGAGCCGGCCACTGCAACAGATCCCTCCAAAGCATACATGGGCTCGTGGCCCTTGAAGTGGAAGCCGACAGTCGTGAGAAGTCCGTTATCGCTGCGGACAATCTTGGATCCTGTGTTGTACAGCAAAAAGCATCCAGTTCCGTAGGTGCTCTTTGCCATGCCCTGCTCAAAGCCAAGGTGGCCAACAAGCGCAGAGGGCTGGTCGCCAATGCAGCCCGAAACAGGGATCCCATTAAACGCAGAGTCTCCAATTGAGATCGGAGCAAAGACTTCAGAGCACGTACGGAGGCTGGGTAGCACTAGTTTTTCAAGCCCAAAGAAAGCAATAAGCTTGTCATCCCACTTGAGCGACTCTAAGTTCATGAGAAACGTGCGGGAAGCGTTGGTGGGGTCCGTCACGTGAGCCTTGCCTCCAGTCAAATTGTAAATAAGCCATGAGTCAATGTTACCAAACGCGAGATCGCCGCGCTCGTAGCATTCCCGCACCTCGGGGATCTCGTTGATGCACCAGCGGATCTTGAGGGCAGAAAAGTATGTCGTTAGCGGCAGCCCAGCCCTCCGCACCATGTCTTTTATTTCAGGCTTTTCATTGTACTCCTGTACAAGATGCTGTGTGCGGATATCGCTCCATACTACGGCATTGCACACAGCCTGGCCCGAGACCTTATCCCACAGCACAGCGGTTTCGCGCTGGTTGGCGACACCCAGCGCACGGACTTTGGAGACGGAGATGTTTTTATGCGCTAGTTGGTCTGCCACGTGGCTCAGACACGTTTTGAGGACCTCCACATGCTCGTCTGGTGAGTGTTCCAGCCAGCCGGGGTTGGGGGTATGTTGGGTGATGTCAATCTGGTAGGAAGCGACACCTCTGCCGCTGGAGGAGAACACAATGAGACGGGTCGATGTTGTTCCCTGGTCGACAGCAGCGATATATGACTCGTCACTCATCTTGCTGTTAGGTTGGGTTGTCTGGGTTGCGGGTTGCGGTAGCGAAGTCTGGGGTAATTGGGGACTAAAGCAAGTAAACGCGTGCAGGAGTTACTGGGTGAATAGTCAGTGAGGCCACTAAGTTACTAGAGTTCCGCTAGGACCAGGGTAACTGGCTCAAAAGAAAGTCTAGAATAAAAAATCGCTGGGGACGGGTCAATGGCTGTGAATTGTACCCAAAGAACGGCTTTGTAACACCAGGAAGCACGTTTGCGTGAGCTGGCAAAAGTGGTAGTGAGGTTGGAGAAATCAGTCAGCCCTGTGGAAGCCGGTAAAATGTCGAATTGTCGCCGGGGGGTCCCTCGCCCCCCCCCCCCCCCCACACACCCACGATATGTAGCCTTTTAAACAGGGTGCGGGGCAGCTGGTGGGAGGGGGGGCGTGGGGCAAAGGCGAGGGCAGGGCGAGGGACAGACATTTTTGGGTACGTCGGACAGGGCAGTGGTGGGGTGTGGGGGGCTAGCGCGGGGGGCGAACACGGACTGGCAATTTTTCCGGGACCCGCAATAGCAGCAACGAAAAGACTTCTTCGTGGGTTTTCGTTGCTTCTTCGGAGCTGGCTATTGCGCTCCAATATTCCAGCCCCCACTTGACACCGGCTCGCCTTCCCCACTGGGAAGACAGCGCTCCGTTGCGGTAAGTGTATGGGCGATTGTTTGCTGCCGGAGGTTATGCAGCGGAGGGAAAAAAGGGGAAGGCGGAAAATTAGGCGTTGTTCCGCCTAGGCTTGGCACCGGCGACCCCAGAGAGAGTGCAGATATGGCGTGAGAGTCTGGGGCGGGCCATCTCCTAGGCCCGTTCCGGGCTACGCTAAATGCCTGCGGCCGGTGAAGTGCCCATTAGTGAGTCCGCCGGACGGCCCACGCAAGCTGGTAAGAAGTAAAGCGGGAGTAGGGTCGTGGTGGTTAGAAACAGGACCTGGAGATGAAGCAGGACCCCGTTGAAGAAAGCAGGGTGAGTTATCTGAACGATGATTTGTCAAATATAGCGTATGGCTGCGAGTGATGCTGTTATGGCTGATTCAACCGAAGGTTCGGGATTCTGTCACCGGCCTATCGGACTTCTTTATATGAGCCAATACCCAATGGACACAATCTAGTAGCACTGGGCAGAAGACGAGAAGTATTGGCAGTGGTCGCGGTGGAGATCGGGCCAGCACATGACTACCAGGCGAGATTTCTGGTTAGCGTATGCCATTCTATTGGCGGCCTAACTACCCCACCTCAACTGTCGTCAAATAGCCGTCTTGAGCGCTGTCTCCACAGGGGCCACCCAGCGTGACCCAGTGGGAGTTAGTGACAGCTTTCCCTGCAAATGCCCCTGGAGCCACAACCATGCTGGGAGCATCGTTGCAGGGGGCTGCAGGTGCGCCGCCGCCCGTGCTGGACGCCACCGGCTAGGCGGCAGCTCAAAAACAACCTCCTTGTGTCCATCTTAGAAAAAACGATGCAGGGCAAACCCAGCCAATCAGACTTCACTATAAGTAGTCCCCTGCAGCACTATTTCTTGCACATTCTTGCGATACATCGCCAGCGCTACAGGACAGCGGCGCGCACAGCGACTCGTCCAGTGACGCCATGGCTGCTGCAGCTGCCGCCGCCTCTTTGATTGCACCGCCAGAGTGGATGGATCTGGGCGGCAGCACCACCACCACCACCACCACCTCACAGGCGCCCATCTACCCATTTACCCAGTTAAAATCAGCGCAGCATACTCCCCTTGCCAACATCCACCATCCTTTCCCTGCTATCCCCATCTCAGCCTCATCTCACCATCGTCCTCCGCCCATCCCTCCACCACAGCTAACAAAAGCGATGAGCCCCGCCCACCTTCCCAATACGGCAAGTCCAGTCTTATCGTGCGTCACTGGACATGTGAGGACCCCATCCCACTCCCACCTGCCCCCTGCACCCTCCTTTCCCCAGCCCTATATAAAGAGACTTGATCCCAACCGGCGTTGCATCCTCATATTGCCTTCTGTTAGCAAAGACGTCCGTTGTTGCTCGCCGCCACCCAAATCCCACACCTTTTGCGGCCCCCACATAACCCACGTCTACCGTTGAAGCCCCATCGCCACCCAAATACCCCACGATCCATTCCCCTTTGTCTACGGCACTAATGCCCGTGGCTTTGCAACTGGATATCCACGCCACCGGTGGCGTGGAACCGTCCACCCGCCACATTGTCCTCAACTCTCTCAACGGCTACAAATGCAAAGTCGGCCGCGCATCCGACAAGACGCCAGGCGCCGAATCAAACGGCTACTTTAACGTGCGCACCATTTCGCGCCAACACGGCTTTTTTTTCTACAAGAAGGGCAAAATGTTCTTTTACCACGCCTACACTAAGAATGGCCTCACTGTCAATGGCGAGCCGCTCGGACGCAGCGAGAACAAGGAACTGCAGCAGGGCGACAAGCTCGCCTTTGCCAGCGACGCCCTCGTCATAAAGGTCGTCTGGGAACACGAAGGTGCTTCTGATGATGCTGAATCAGCGTCTCAGCTCCAGGATGGCGCAGACATGGTTGTTGCGGACGACAATTTCGACGACATGCCAACACCCGTCAGGCTCTCGGGGCAGGTCCCAGGGATGGATGCTGACGAGGATGTTGCCATTGTCATTGAATCTGAGTCTGAGTCCGAGCACTACGACGAAGATGACGACGACGACGACGACGACTACGACGACAACGAAGACAAGCCTGAGGAGAGCGTGATTGAGAAGGAGTCTGCAGAGCTCCCGTGCAGGCAGCCCGATCTCGAACCAGCCCTGGAGCCATCGCTGCAGCAGGCGTCTGTCGACATTACACCAGCGTTCTCCAGCTCAGTGGCCGCCGGTCCTTCACGGGTGTACAACCCCACTGACGCTTCGTCGAAACTGTTACTCCGTCCTCTCGCTGATATCCTGGGCGCCATCAAGGAGCGCAGACTCGCAGAACAGGCTGACAAGTCTGATCCCTTTATGGATATTGGGGCCCCCGAAAGTGATGTGGAAGAAGAGGCTCACGCCCACGAGATACCTGACTGTGTGGACAATGAAGCGGCCTTTGACGCTGCTCTTCTTGCTGTCCAGGACCACGACGAACTTGCCGCTTTGGAGGCTGCCGAAGACTATGACAGCGACGAGTTTCAGGTGGCCGCAAGGTCCACAACTGAGCTCGAGGATGACGATGTTCGTGACCATAATGATGCTGGTGATGAGGTTGATGCCGAGCACGAGTTGGATGCTAACAAAGACCACCTCAAGCATCTAGGAATGGCTCACTTTGCGGCCCGATTTTCAGCCGGCGATTTGGCACAGCAAGATAGCGAAGACAGCGAGGACGACGACGACGACGAAGAAGCTGATGAGGTTGAGCGCGACTCGTGTATTGCAGAGTCCGAGTCTGACACTTCACTGTCTTCTGCTTTCTGCGAATGTGGCGAGGGAGATGACGAGTGCATCTGTGAGTGCGAGGACGAGCTCGACGAAATGTTCAAGTGCGGCTGCTCAGAATCTGAAGATGAGCACGCGCTTGGGTGTGTTTGCGCAGACTCTGAAGATGATGATGATGACACCTGCATGTATAGCCGCCGTGACCGTGAGATCTTCTGCCCGCGCTTTTACACCGCCGGAGAAGACTTTGACTGCGACCACATTCGTCGAGCAGTCAAACGCAAGCGCCACCACGACGACGATGAGCTGGAAGAGGAGCTTGTTCGCAAGGAGGCACGTTTGACGGATGCGTCCACCGGCACGGATAAGCTGCCCGGCTCTGTCCCACAACCTTATACCATCTGGAAGAAGGCCAAACTGGTATGCGCAGGAGCCTTTGTCGGCGCTGTCGGAACCTTTGTAGGATTAGCCTCTTACGGGGCATCGCTGTAATCATGTAGATTGCACCAGGTCAGCATTGGAGATAGATCCATGAGCGTAGAGAAGAGTAATCAAGTCTAGTATATGTTCGTTTTCGCGGTCCAGATCGTTGTGCCGCATGAGAGTGTAAAGCGATGCACTGGCGTCTGGTGGTTCGTAGCGCCGGTATTTCTTGGCTGCTGGCGGACGGGGGCCGCCAGAGGACGCATTGCCCCTGCTGTGGGCAAATTTGCACTTGCTGCCAGATTTACAGTTGCCCTTTGCAAAATAGCGGCAGATGGGGGTGTCTGTGGGTGCTACAGAAGCTTCCGGTGGGGGTCTCTTGGCAGCGGGCTGTATTTGGAGTTTCTCTTTGGCCTTATCTGCAGCTCTTTTGGCCGTGGGCCAGTTTTTACGGCGCTCCTCCACCCACTTGGCAATCTCGGCGGGGGTCAGACCCACAACCGGTGTTGTAACGCCGGCAGCAGAGGCTGATCCGTCCTCAATCTCATCCTCTGACTCGCTGTCGATGTCCTCTACTTCTTTATTGGATGGAGGAGGCGGCGGAGGGCGAAAAATGTAGTGCTCCATGGGTGTAGGTGGGGGTCGCTAGTGTGAGATTTTCCGTTCGGAAATTCCTGGGGGGCACTGCCCCAAGAAATATCGCTTGGAAACTGGGCAATTTGCACGTGAATTGGACACCAGAAATTGGCCAGATGTTGAGTGTACTGTTTTTCCTCCTGCGTGCTGTAAGTTTTGTGTGTCATTTCCGCTTATTCTTGCGCTTTTGTCATTGCAGTTCCTAGCATCAGCGTTATACGGGACCCAATTAAGCTCTGCAGCGTACGGCTGGAGCTATCGGCTACCAAGAAACCGTCCGGCCAGACATAGGCGTGGGACGAGCATCTAGCTGTCAGTCGTACAACCTAGCCCGTAGTAAACGTCACTGGCAAGCCAATAGCGAACAGCAGCGCGAACAGCAGCGCGAACAGCAGCGCAAACAGCAGCAGCTCCAAGCACGCCACCAAACTTCCCAGCAGTGGGATTCTCAACTACGAATTTATCGGCCGCCATGCGCGGAGCCGCCAAAACAGGGAAACTTCCGATGCCGATGACTGCACCGGATTGTTGGGACGCTCATTGAAGGTATCGGCAGCTGCTCGAAGACTTGGAAAAGTGTGTTTAAAGGATCAAAAATTAAAGCTCTCAAGTATCCTTTCGATTTTGCTCCATTTTTCCCCCTTGTCGGCCCGTTCCGACTCACCCTCCGCCGCCTCCTCCCCACCATACCCCCCACTTCACGGGTACTGAAATTTCCCCTCACTTTATCCCAACTGACGGCTCGTCACTTCTCCACTCACAGCCTCTAACCATGTCTGGTTCAGTTTTCAGCAAGGCTTCCAACTTTATCTTTAGCAAAGACTTTGTCAAGTAAGTAGACTGTTCGGAGAATGTGTCTTTTCACGCTGGAAACTAACTCAGGTGTAAGTTTTATGCCGAATGTCATACAAATGTGCTGCATGGCTGAATTGGGGATCTGGAGAGCAGCGTATCGAAGAGTTTGTTATTCATTTTTCTTGAAAGAATCTATGTGAGATGAGAAATTCTCCTCTTGTTACACTTGCATTACTTTCGTGGAAAGCTCGCGCAGATTAGTCATCTAACCTGCCCGGAACCCGGAGCTTTGAATAACGGAGAACTGGGAGCCTGGAGACCGGAGTATGGTGGCTGGAAGGTGTACTGGACAAGCCAGGTAACAAAGACAAAAGTCGAGATGGAGCGTTTCACGATTGTCTGGTGGTGGCAACCGACCTTTTACTCGACATGCCTTGCTCCACTTTTTGAGCCGTAGAGCGCTCGCGGGCAGTACTTATGTCGGGAAGAATTAAATGGTAACCATAAAAATGCCAGTAAGAGCAGGTATCCACCCCCTTCGTGCCGAAGCTAGCTCTCCAGATGATGAGCTCCATATTTGTTTGTGGATTCTCTCACCGCTCTGGATCAAACTAACTCAGACATCTGCTCGACCCACTTCTGGGGCCCGGTTTCCAACTTTGGTATCCCGGCTGCCGCAGTCATGGACCTGAAAAAGGACCCTGAGCTTATCTCAGGTACCATGACCGGCTCACTCGTGGTCTACTCCCTCACTTTTATGAGATACGCGACCCAGGTCACTCCATGGAATCCTCTCTTATTCGGCTGCCACTTTGTTAATGAGATTGCCCAGCTTGGCCAGGGAGCTAGATTCATTAATTATTGGTACATGGGTGGCAAGGAGGCTGCTGATAAGCAGAAGGCTCTGGCTCCTACTGCTGCCACCCCTGCTGACAAGTGAGCAGCCTGTATAGTCTAGATAGATAATTTGGAAATGCATCAGCAGCTGAAAACTCGAGATCACACCTAATCAAACAAGCCCTGAATGTCTGGAGCCGGCTGAGTTGGCCCAATCTCCTCGACCTCGTCTGCAAACTCGTCCGCGTCAGCGGCATCGCCAGGTACATCCTCAGTGTTCCATGTCACACTTCCCCCAGCCGTGGCAGTAGTCTCTGCCTGCAGAGATTGTGACACAAAAAGCTCCTGGCTTTGCGCAACCTCGCTGTGCATTGTTCTCAGCAGCTGACCTTGAAGCGCATGGCTAGCTGGCACTGCAAACGAATCGGCTGCTGCATCAAATGGGGCGCTTTCGCCAGCAATTTCGGGGATAGCAGTGAAGTTGTACTCGATACGGTTACCCGAGACTCTTCCAGGCTCATACCCAGCAGCGTTGAACCGCATTACGATATCAACCTTGTAGGGGATGTCCTGGACCTGCCAAAACATGGTTGACTCGCCGCTCGGAATGTACGCATCGAGAGACGCATTGCGATCGAGACCCTCAGCCAGAAGAACTAAACTGCGAAGCTCTTTAAAACGGTGCTTCAGCGAAATACCGTCGTCAACTCCAATGGAGTCGAACTGCGCAAGGTTAAAGTGGACAGTGGTGCGGAGCGGAGCTTTCAGCAGATCCCGATCGTTCGACACGGCCTGCGTGAAGGCTCCAATGCGAAGCGGATTGGTGAAAACATAGCCCATCTCCTCAGCCTGCGGAGCAATCAAATCGAAACATTTTTCCTTGAGAACGCTCGCCTGGATCACCAGTCGGTTGCGAATACGAGCCAGCGCCCGTGTGTCCCGCACAAGCCCCGAGCTCTCTCGATAGCTCAGGGTAACATCTTCGATATTGAGGTTGTAGATCTTGCCGATTCCTGACTCAAGAGCCAGAGTTACCTGCATCTTAAGAGCCGTTTGGCGTTCGTCCACCACCAACTTGCAGGTTTCAATGCGGACGGTCCGATCCTCAAACGAGCGACGGAAGATGGACATGAGGACTTTGGAAGAAATCTGGAACGTCGGGGTTGCGAGACGCGAGGTCAAATGAGTGAAAAACTGTCGCTGAAAGTTGGCTTGGGCGAACACAGACCGTGACGAGTTGTAGCAGTATAGATAGACAAAGTCGCTACTGAGTTCAAATGTGATGGATTCATTGATCTTAGCAAGCGTTTGAACGACCCGGCTCCAGCAGCGGTATCCGCGCTCGTTCAGGTGCGCTTCAAACGGCATGCCTCGAGGGTCTCTTAGATTTCAGGTACGCGTGTGCGGTTAGTGGACATAATAGTGGGGGCTAGTGGGGGTTGGACATTTTTAGTGCGTCAGTGCTGATGGGATCGGGAAGGTCTTGGCTGGGGTTCTGGAAGAAGAAAAAGTAATTGATTGTTTCTCTTAGGATTTGACATACCTTGAATTGATTGGTTCATTCTTTTGAGCGTCTTCTGGTTACCGCGTGCAGAACAAAGCTTTGCTAGGTTTCCCCAGAGTAGTGAGGGATGAGACTGCCTTTCAGCACACGGGAGACCAGCTTAGGGGTGAGAATCACTGTGCCTTTTCTTCACCGCGAAAAAGTGATATTCAATTGTCTGTTTCTAACTGGTGTTGCTTTCGATAGAAGTTAATCGTTTCCTTCGGTTCCACCCCCCACGTATCCCCGGTGAGGTAATATCTAATAACTGCTCCAAATCCAAACCTGCAATGAGCAAACCGACCAGGGAGCTCTTATCAAAACTGACCGATTCAAAAGGCATTCCCATTCCCCCAATTTTGTCGCTCGGGATGCTAACTACCTGGTAGACGACTATGCAGACATCGTGTAGACAGTCAGGCAAGTCAAAAAATCCATGAGGGAAGAGACAAAATGAAAGAGGACGATTCAAGAAAAAAGAGGAGATGTTTTCTACTTTTCAATATTTTCATTAAACAAGACTTTGAGGCCAGAATATGGGGGGTGGAGGATAGAATTTGACATGACGCAGTCCGTGATTTCTGGGGGAATTCGAAGAAAGCCCGGGACTGAGTGGATGGGGAAGGTTTCAGGCAGGAGCGACCATGACCATGTCTTGTCAACAACGGCATTGAGACCTTTACCAGGCTGCATGGAACCCGCCAGAAAATCCAGACTTCGTTAGAACTCGTCGACTTGAAGAATCGAGATAATTCGGTATTGTGAGCCGGCCCTTGTTTATATTTGAAGCTCTATGAAAAATAGGAGTAAGCCTATATTTCACATTGCTGAGACTATACAGCAAGTATCTTTCCAAAAATGTCATTAAATACAGTTCATACGCCATAAAAATCCGCCTCTAAGCGCGCATCGCATCTTCATCTGCCTGTCTCTCGTGACCAGACTGCAGCTCTCTACGGATCTCTGGTGTGATGGATGCATGCTGTTGAGTTTTGAGGACAGCTAGCAAAAAGTCACGCTGGTCATCTGTAATATCGTTTTTGTAGCGCTGCGCAAACACAAGGAACGATTGGTGCCAAATAATTGGCAGCGGCTTATCATTGTCCTTGAAGCGCATAAAGTGGTAGACAACGGCATCTATAACCTTGTAAGGCAACGCGTACTTCTTGTCAAGCAGTACCTTAATAAATAGCGAGTTTGGGCCCGAGTACTCCATGTCGGCCAGGCGCATGAGCGCAGCTGCTGAGTGCAGCACGGGAACAGAGACCTTGGAGAGCACCGAGCCGACAATGACGGCCTCACGTAGTGTACAAGCACCCTCCTCACAGAGAGGAAACAAAAATCCCTTGAAAAAAGCTGCTGGCTTATAAAGAGATTTTTTCAGAGAGCGGTACAGATGGTAGTTGAGAGTCTTGTTGGCAGCAATGTCCTCGTGGAAGCGCTCAAGCAGAAAGTTGCGCAAAAAGCTCTGGGCGATGTTTGACTTTTGGGACGAAAACAGCTTTGTGGCCTCGTAGATAGCCTGTGGAGACCAGTTTTCGGGGCTAGTGACGTAGAGAACGTCCTGCCACTGCTTCAGCGTTGGAATAACCTTAAACACTTTGGGGAGCTTGCCCGAGCGGTAACGCGAGAGCAGTTCGCCCACAGTAGAGTAGACCTGAATCACCTTAGGTGGAAGCATGACACCTTCTTCTTCGCCCTGGTAATTTGGGTCAGCAGCACGCTCCTTTAGCAACTGCTGCTCTCTGATTTTTTCCATAATTTTGTCGGCAATGGTCACAGGGCGGTCTTCGTCCTCGCCCAGGTCCTGGCCCATGTAGCGGTTAAAGAGTGCCTCTTCATCAGGATTGACATCCTCGTTCATCTCAGCCTCCAACTCCTCGTAGTCTTCATAGTCGTCAGAATCGTCGTCGTCTATGTCAAACGTTCGGACCTGGAAGCGGGGAGCGGGCTCTTCGTCAGACTCATCGGCTGCATTTGCGCCCTCCTCCTCACGCTGGGCCTCGGCCAGCTTGAGAATGCGGCGCGAGGTCTTTGGATCAATGTACTCTTCCTCAAACTCGTCTGCCTCGTCTTTTTTGCTGAGAATGGCAGCGTAGGAGGGTTTGGCCGACTTGGTTCGAAGAATGCCGTGGGACTCATCCAGGTCCACGTGGAGCGGGTTTCTGCTCTGGGCTGCGGACGAGCGGGCTTTTGGCATGGTGGTATCTGGATGGAGAGTTTTCCAGTGCTCGCCAAAAAAAAATATTTTGGATGGGGCTGAAATTTCGGCTGGGCAAAAATAGCGGGGCAGTGCCCCACAATTTTTTTTTCTGGCAGGGCGAATCTCTCTTTCCATCGCCCCTCATCTCCCTGGAGAACTTGCAACTTCAAAATTACCCTTTGAGGAAGATGGGGCCGGTGAAAAGTGCATTATAGGGGAGGGGAATATCCAGAAAAAAGCACAGTTCTGAGCACATTTCTTTGAATCCCGAACCTCACAAACCCTTCAATTTTCCCCTTCTCTTGCTCCCCCTCCCCCGTCCCCTCGTCTCTCCCTCCCCCTCCCCCCCCCCGCCTGCTGTTTTCCAGTTTCCTCTTCCAGAGAGCTGGGAGAGTCGTGAAATATTTCACCAGCCTCGACAATCCACCTACTAGCTATTTTTTGTAGAGAGTAGAAAATGGCTGGAGCAAGACGCAGTACACGGGTTTCCAAGCCCGCTGAAGAATCGGGTCCAGTGACTCCCTCGAAGGTTGCCAAGGGCACCTCCAAGACCTCTGTTGCTGCCAAGAAGAAGCAGGCTGCTGTGGTCGGCATCAAGGCGACCAAGAAGGCCTCGTCCGCCGGCTCCTTCACGGAGGCACGCCTGAAAAATGCTATAAATAAGCCCCTCCAGGTGCCCCAAGATCGTCTCGATGTCTTTGTTTTCGGCGCAGGCTCCATGTGCGAGCTCGGCCTCGGCCCGTTTGAGCGCGACACTGACGTCAAGAGACCTCGTCTCAACAAGAAGCTCGACGCCGAGCAAGTTGGCATTGTAGCTGTGACTGCTGGTGGCGCTCACGCACTGGCCATTGATGTGGAGGGCCGTGTGTGGTCCTGGGGCCAGAACGACGCCGGCGCTCTCGGCAGACCGACCAAGCTCTCGACCGAAGAGGAGGACGAGGATGACTACATCCTCAACGTGCACGAGTCGACTCCCTCTCTTGTCACTGACACTATTGGTGCTCCGGTTGTCAGCATCGCTGCCTCCGACAACCTGTCGGTCGCTGTGACCAACGATGGCAGGGTGTTTGCTTGGGGCACCTTCATCGACGACGGAGCCAAGCAGTTCCGCCCAGGAACTGAGATCCAGCGTGTGCCTGTGCACGTGCCTCAGTTTAAATACATTGTGAAGGCGGTCTGCGGCAAGGAGCACGTCGTGGCGCTGGACATTGCCGGCAATGTCTGGTCGTGGGGCACGGGCTCGAGGGGCCAGCTGGGCGCTCCGCTCAAGGCTGGTTTGCGAACCCATGTTTTTGGCCCCTTCAAGCTGGCCCTCCGCAACATCAAGGACATTTACTCAGGCGAGTACCACTCGTACGCCATCGACCACGACGGCAATGTTTTTTCTTGGGGTCTCAACAATGAAGGCCAGTGTGGCTTCCCCGACGAAGTTGGTGCCAACGCCTTTATCGAGACTCCGTCTCTTGTCGAGTCTCTTCAGGGAAAAAATGTGGTGCAGATTGCAGGCGGCGCCCACCATACGCTTGTGCTGACTGCTGACGGCGACGTTCTTGCGGTCGGCCAGACCACCTTTGGCCAGCTCGGTCTCAAGAAGGACGAGTTCCCCAAGAGCACCGTCTACGAGGAGATATCCAAGGCCGCTGCTTACGTCCCCGAATTCACCCGCGTCAGCAGCATGCCCAAGGCCAAGTACATAGCCGCAGGTACTGACCACTCCCTAGCTATTGCTGCTGAGGATGGTGCATGCTGGACCTGGGGCTTTGGCGATGTCTTTCAGCTGGGTCTTGGCTCAGACGAGTCTGAAGATGTTCCCACTAGAATCGACAACACTGCCACGCGTGGTGTTGACATGCTTTTTGCTGTCGCTGGCGGCCAGTTCTCTATCCTGGGTGCCAAGCATGTCAAGGCAGAGCCTGTGACTAATGGACATTGATCAGACATCCGCCATAATATAAATAAGATAGATGAGAACATGATGGGGTAAATATTGACGTCTCAGTGACGTTTCTGTTCATCGGCGCCTAGCTATTTACAAGAAGTTCATTAAAAAAAATATGGAAGGGTCGTTAACAGTCACTTTTTGTAGTCTATCATACTGCCAAAAGTTACCTCACCAGCAGGCCCTCAGCTCTCAAGTAGTCCTTGACTTCACCAACAGTGTACTCGCCGCGGTGGAACATGCCCGCTCCAAGGGCTGCATCAGTGGTGGTTTTCTCAAACACCTCTTTAAAGTGTTCAGGCTTACCAGCACCACTAGACGCAATCACTGGGATCGTGACAGCCGATTTCATATCTCTAATGAGCTCCAAATCAAATCCAGAGTTGGTTCCATCCTTGTCAATACAGTTGACAAGCAACTCACCGGCGCCAAGTGCTTCCGCCGCCTGGGCCAGCTCGTATGCACCCAAATCGCGGCTTTCACGGCCACCCTTGACCGTGCACTGGTACCAGCAGTATTGCTCGCCATTTGGACCCGGGAAATCTGTCTTGATAGTGTGGTGCTTCACGTCGCTGGGCTTCTCGACGTAGACTCGCTTGGGGTCGACGGAAACAACGACAGCCTGGGCGCCATACGGCTTGGAGATGGTCTCCATCGGGGAAGTACCATCACCACGACCACCACGGGCATAGAATGCCTCGGCAGCAAACACTGCATCGGAGCCAATCGACACCTTGTCGGCACCTGAGCGGAAGTACATGCTAGCAACCTCAAGAGCCGGAACGGTACGTCCAGTCTCAGGGTCAAATGTGTCGCGGATACCGCCACCAATTGTCAAAGGCACAAATACCGACTTTGAAGCGAGTTTGAGCACGTCCAACATGGGCAGATCGCGAATCGGCGAGTTGCGGAACGAGGTAATATTGAGGAAAGTGACCTCATCGGCACCCTGCTCGTAGTATCGACGAGCGACCTCCACGGGCTTGCCAAGATTACGAACTTGGCCCTCAGTGTCCTTCTCCCGCACATCGTATTGATCACCCTTAGTGACGACTAGGTCGCCCTGGTCGTTTGTGCGAACGTCGAGACAGGCGATAATGCGCTTTGTAAGACCAGTACGAACCACAGAAGCATCATCCTTGATCTGCTCTGCACCTGGGGTCTGCTTGAGGAAACGATCGATTGCATTCAAACCAGCCTCACCAGACTTTTCAGGGTGAAACTGAGTCAAAAACAGATTGTCCTTAGCGATCGCTGCCAAAAACGACTCTGAACCGTAGTCGCAGATAGCCAGTTTGAAACCAGCACTTCTCAGAGCATCAAAGTTGTTGTTTTTGGAGGCCAATGCAGCAAAGGAGTGCACAAAGTAGAACTTTTTGCTCGGCGAGATACCGAAGAAGGAATCGCCTTCGACAGCCGAGTTCCAGCCGATGTGGGGGACCGATTTCTCGGCATCAGAAAATTTTTGCAAACTTACGGGTAGAATTCCAAGTCCGAGAGCCTCGGGGGACTCTTCTGAGCCCTGGCAGAAGGCCTGGAGACCGACACAGATGCCCATCAGCGGGCGACCACTTTCGTAGTATTCTTTGATTGGCTGCTGTAGATTGCGCGAGTAGACCTGCTGCACAAAGTGACCGTAATTTCCGACACCAGGGAGCAGCACACGCGTGGCTGAGGGCAGCTTTTCAGCGGCATCAGCAGCATTTCTAATGTACGAGACGCTGTATCCGAGCTTGTTGATGGCATTTTCCAGAGACTGGAGGTTGCCTGATTCGACGTCAATGACTTGGACGACGTTGGACATGTTTGCAGAAGGCTTCTTACGGGATGTAACTGGGCTGCCTGAGCTTTTTGTACCGGTGAACAGAAGGGGAATCAGTCACACTGGAGAGTTTTTAATGGGTATTACGAAGTGAAATTTGAAGCATTGTACTGTTAAGGTGACTCTTTGGGAGATGCCTCGAAGAAATGGGGGAGATGGGCTCGAGGCGGACAGAGAAAGTGGGAGGGGGGTTGGGGGAAGCGAGGGAGATATTGGAGAGCTACTGGTAGATCTGGCGAGGGGCCTGCAAAAAAATATTGACTAAAGCGTCCTATGTCCACGGACACGCCGCGCCGTCTACTACTCCTGGCGGCCATAGCCTGCCTCGGCCGTCACACCGCCAAATTGTCACGAACTGAGACAAAATCGGACACTCAAATTTGTCAGGAGCCTCAAAGCACAGTCTAGTCAGCAACCAGGAACGGCGAAGCACATCATGCTACAAAACAAACAAAGGTGAATTTTCCAAGCTTATTCCCCGTTGCTCTGGGCGTTTCTCGTTGCCTTCCACCGCATTTCTCGACACTCTCCTCCAGAGCCACACCACCGGGAGTGGAAAGCCCCTAACCCTAAGCTGATAGCTGTGAAATTCTCACCCGCTCCAAACCCACACTCTTGACAAAACCCCTTTCATATCCAGCCATGCTTGACATTCTGCAGTTCATTGAAGACAAGGGAGGTGATCCCGAGGTAATCCGCAAGTCGCAGCGCGCCAGAGGCGACTCGGTCGAGATTGTGGACGAAATTATCGCCGACTACAAGGCCTGGGTGAAGCTGAGATTCCAGCTCGACCAGGTAAACAAGGACCTCAACCGCGTCAAGAAGGAGGTTGGACTCAAATTCAAGGCCAAGGAGGATGCCACAGAGCTGCTCAAGGAAAAGGACGCGCTTGCCAAGCAGCAGGAGGACATGATTGAGCTTGAAAAAAAGACGGACGAGGCTCTGCGTGTCAAGGTCAACACCATTGGTAACATTGTCCACGAGTCGGTACCCGTGTCGCAGGACGAGGTGGACAACGTGCTTGTGCGCACCTGGGCTCCTGAGGGCAAGGACGTCAAGAACCTGCCCCGCGGTGCGCTGTCGCACCACGAGGTGCTGACCCGCATTGACGGATACGACCAGGAGCGCGGTGCCAAGATCGCAGGCCACCGTGGCTACTTCCTAAAAACCTGGGGTGTTTTCCTCAACCAGGCGCTCATTAACTACGGTCTGAGCTTTTTGGCCGGCAAGGGTGGCTACACGCCGCTGCAGGCCCCCGTCATGATGAACAAGGACATTATGGCCCGTACCGCCCAGCTGTCTGACTTTGACGAGGAGCTTTACAAGGTTGTCGATGGCAACGAGGAGCGATACCTCATTGCCACCTCCGAGCAGCCCATTTCTGCCTACCACTCTGGCGAGTGGTTTGAGCAGCCGAGCGAGCAGCTGCCCAAGCGCTACGCTGGCTACTCGACCTGCTTCCGCCGCGAGGCCGGTAAGCACGGCAAGGAGGCGTGGGGCATTTTCCGTGTGCACGCCTTTGAGAAGATTGAGCAGTTTTGCATCACTGAGCCTGAAAAATCGTGGGAAGAGTTTGACCGCATGATGGGCTTTGCCGAGGAGTTTTACCAGTCACTTGAGATTCCCTACAGAGTTGTGTCGATTGTGTCTGGCGAGCTCAACAACTCTGCCGCCAAAAAGTACGATCTTGAGGCCTGGTTCCCGTACCAGAATGAGTTCAAGGAGCTGGTATCCTGCTCAAACTGCACCGACTACCAGTCGCGCAACATGGAGATTCGTTGCGGTGTCAAAAAGATGAATGAGCGTGAAAAGAAGTATGTTCACTGCCTTAATGCGACGCTCTGTGCCACCGAGCGTGCTTTGTGCTGCCTGCTTGAGAACTACCAGACCGACGAGGGTGTTGTTGTGCCCAAGGTGCTGAGAAAGTACATTCCGGGTGAGCCCGAGTTTTTGCCCTACACCAAGGAGCTGCCCAAGAACTCTACGTCCAACAAGAAGAAATGAGCTAATTAGATAATACAGGTCTGGCCAGTGCAAAGGCTTTGAGATGCAGGCGAATGTCGAATGTGCTGCTGAGTGCTACCGAGTACTGCCGAGAATCTGCCAAAAACCAAATATCCCTACGAAAACTGAACTCTCATGCATGTGGAATCGATCTGTACCAGCTGACAGCGTACAGCGCAGCGAGCTGGATTGGGAGCCTCGCTGATAGTGCGCTCTGCAGGATCGACAGTGGTAATAATACGAGGGTTAATTATACACGTTTTCGTGATTTACGGTGTGGTGGCAACAGGGAGCGGTGGGAAATGATTGGAGGATAAGGTAATAATCTCTTGCTTCATCCAGTTAGTTTGCCCCCACCGCTCTTTGTCCAGTTGCTGTCCAATTTCCCGAGTTGCTGCTGAGTTGCTCTCCAAGTCGTGCCCCTCTCCAGCTCCAGCCATCACAGCCTCATCCGCCAAAACACACTATCGGTACCGGCGCAGACGCGCCGCCGTCACAATGACGTGCTGTGGCATCAGGGCGGCCAGGGCGATCTTGCATGACGCGAGTTCCCAGCTGGGCTTCACGAGCGCCGCGCCGTGGCCCAATGTCCTGACAGCATCGCTCCAGCCGGCCCCCCCACACCGCTCTTTGTCTGTCGCGAGACCCGTGTTTGCGGCACCACCATGGCCTGCACGTGGGGCAGCCTCTGGGTCTGTGGCGCGGGAGCCAATGGGTGGTGTGTGGCTGTGGAGATGGCCGGAGAGGCAGCCCACGGAGTTAGCCACGCCGACAAGCCACCGCCTGCCGGCAGACAGCGGACACAGCGGGCCGAGAAGGCGAGGGAGAAAAAAAAAAAATTCATAGCCTGAGCAGAATGGCAAAGACCGAATCCTCTTGCAAATCCTTCTCCTCCCTTCCCCGCCATCGCAACGCCCTAACAGGCTCCGCCACTAGCAATCTCCCACTGAGGCGGCCGCGAAGCGCTGGCCCCCCCCCCTGGGCTTATCAGCTTCTCTGCACCCAACGAGGAAGTTGCCTTTCACAAGAAGCGCTGCAGGCATATAAAGGCGCAGCCCCCGCTGCTTGCGCACCCCAACTCCAGCAGTTTTGCGCCACAGCTCCACAGCTCCTCCAACCCCCCACCCCCACCTTCTATGATTGCCTCAGAAGAGCTCTCGTACAGTCAGTTGGCATTCCTCACCTTCCAGGCCGTGCTCCAGGTGGTGTGCATCTGCCTGTTTGGCTTTTTCGCAGCCCGCTCAGGTCTTCTCACGGGCTCAGCCCAAAAGACAATTTCAAGGCTCAATGTGGAGGTCTTTACCCCCTGCCTGATTTTCTCCAAACTCGCCTCCTCGCTCTCCCTCAGCGCCCTGCTCGACATTTTTGTTGTTCCGGTGCTCTTTGTCCTCACAACCATCATCAGCTATGGCTGTTCGCGGATCACGGCCCGATTCTTCCGCCTCAACCGCGCAGAGTCCAACTTTGTCTCGGGCATGGCCGTCTTTGGCAACTCCAACTCGCTCCCGGTCTCGCTCACGCTGCAGCTCGCATACACGCTGCCCAACCTGCTGTGGCCTGACCTGCCGGGCGACAATAAGGACGATGTGGCCTCTCGCGGCATTCTCTACCTGCTAGTATTCCAGCAGCTCGGTCAGATGCTCAGATGGTCCTGGGGCTACAACCGGCTGCTGGCCCCCTCGGCGCTCACAGACGCTGTCGAACTCGACGACGAGGCCGCTCTGACGCCCCCTGGCCCCGAGGACGACAACGAGGAGCGCGAGGCCAACGAGGAGGACGCTGAGGATGCCGAGGACTCAGCATTTCTCGCCTCCTCTCGCCCCAAACTCGGCGAAAAGCGCCCGTTTTCTTGGTACGTCCAGACGTACCTCGTCAGCCCCTACAAGCGCTGCTGGGCCGTCTTTGCGTCTTACATGAACCCACCGCTCTGGGCCATGGTGCTGGCCATCATTGTGGCCTCTGTGCCGTCCCTGCGCTACGAGTTTTACGAGTCCAATGGCTTCATCCAGCACACCATCACCTCGGCCGTCAAGCAGCTCGGCCAGGTCGCCATCCCGCTCATCCTTGTCATCCTGGGCTCGAACCTGAACCCGGACCCCACCGTCCCGGCGGCATCGCCCAAGTACAATCGCATCGTGGCTGCTTCGCTGATCTCCCGCATGATACTTCCAGCCTTGATCCTGCTGCCCATCATTGCCCTCTCGGTCAAGTACATCCACATCTCCATCCTAGACGACCCCATCTTTTTGATTGTGGCCTTTATCCTCACCGTCGCACCGCCAGCCATCCAACTGTCGCAGATCTGCCAGATCCACGGCGTGTTTGAGAAGGAAATGGCCGGCGTCCTATTTTGGGGCTACGCCGTCGTCACCCTCCCCTCGACCATCTTTATTGTTGTTGCCTCTCTCGAGGTACTTGACTGGGCGGGTGTTTCTCGTTCCTAAACTATTTATCTGCAGATGAAATGCTAAACCATGGGATTTCTGTCACCATTCAGTGCTCTGATGACCTCTTCCACGGCCACACGCCTCGCGCAATAGAAAAAACAAAAATCTCCCATAGATCCCGATAAAGAACCAATTGCACCCTACGCATACTTCCATATGTACATCATTTGATCCCATCCCACAGAAGCTATCCACCCTGGCTCGCCCCACATGGACCAGTCTGCATCCTGGACAAATTCCGTGTGTCGCGAAAACACAGACTTGAGTCCGCGAGTGTTGTGCAGTGTTTTGAGGTAGCGCCCCTGCTCAGGCTCATCGTGCCAGACGCGAGCCGTCATGTCATACGACGTGGACAGTATTGTTTGTCCATCGTGCGGACTCCACGCCAAGGATTTCACAGCCAAATCGTGACCCGCTAATTCGTTAATTGGGGCATGGGCGTTTCGAGAATCCCAAATCTTGATGACCTTATCGACACCCGCCGTGGCAAA
This sequence comes from Grinbergsozyma bentonensis, assembly GCA_030561725.1. NCBI lineage: Eukaryota > Fungi > Ascomycota > Dipodascomycetes > Dipodascales > Trichomonascaceae > Grinbergsozyma > Grinbergsozyma bentonensis. The sequence goes on along the minus strand of JAKTYB010000004.1, from coordinate 80,690 downwards.
AACTGTCGGCCGATACTTGTTCCAGTCAAACGCGAGACACTCGCCACTTCCGGGCGTGTGAAGAATGCGAGCATTGGACCGGGTATCAAATAGAGAGAAAGAGGAGTCGGCATTTGCTGTGCCCAAAATGTTGCCGTCTCGCGGGCTAAACTTGGACACATAGACGTACGAGCTCGTTTGGAGAACCTGGACCGCAGCCCTCGGATTCGCCACATCCCATACACGAACAGTACAATCCCATGACCCCGAGCAGAATCGACTCTTATCGACCAGGTTCCATTCCACAGAATGTACCTCCTTGGTGTGACCAGAAAACACTTGCAAAGGGAAGGGCTGGGGGGCTGTAGTATCAAATAGACGGATCTGGCCATCACCAGCAGCTGTGACAATGTGATTTTCATGCAGTTCGGACCACGCAAGATCAAATAGTCCATCCTGGGTCTCAAACTCCTTTATGGCCCGGACAATGCCATCATCGCCAATATCCAGCACAAATAGCTTTCCATTACCGACAAGGCCAAAGTTGGCGGCAGCAGCTACAGCCAATCGTGAGTCGTAGAAGGGTGAGTAACGTACACCCTGGCCGCTATAGTTTGTAGTTCTGAATGACAGCATTGGCGGATGGTATCGAGTGCTATTATCTGCGCCAAGAATGCTGTTGAGACAGACACGAGCAGGACCACGTGACTGTATAAAAGTCAGATCTAGCCTATCTAGCAAAGACTAGCCTGAGAGTAGTGCAAAACCCGGTTCTCGGGCTGGCTGGCGTTTCGCTGAGCTGGTAGTGCGGACCTGAACCTCGGATATTGGACTTAATACAGGGAGACCTTGGCGGGGGTGGGGCTTGCAGCTGGCGTCAAGGAGAGAGATTGAGGGGGTAGGAGAAGAGAAAAATAGGGAAGAGGTAAAAACAATGCCATGGATAAGGCAAATTCTCAAGTTATCTATCGGACAATCTGCGTGGTTTTGAGGTTTTCCCTTACGGCCAAGCCATCAGGGCGCTCCGAATGGCAGAGCCGAAAGCAGGCAGGGGAAAACCTAGTATCCGGAGCATTGTGCAGGTGAGACAAAGACGTGTGGTGGTTATTGTCACTGTCCAATTAAACTCCTCTGCCACCGGAAGGCGAATGTCAACTAGGCGCTGGGCCCCTACAGTTTTCCATCTGTTGGTCTTCTAACATTGATGCAATTACGCTACATAATAATAAAATTACTCCTCGTTCTTGGTCTTCTCGTACTGAGCGTACCAAGCGTCTCTTCTGGCAACATGCTTGTTGTGGAATCCGTACCACCAGACAGAGGCACCTACGGCACCAAGACCTGCGTTAGTTTGAGACTAAATGATACCTAATGGCCGTCGTGCACCTCTGATAACCTAGAGGCGTGGCACCGCGTTATTTGCACGGCCGAAGGGAGGAAAGGAGCACAATGCCCTTCACCAGCACATTACTTACCAAAGCCAACGGCAATGTCGGTGTAGAGCTTCTTGGAGAGCGATCCAGTGATGGGCTTGATTGGCATTGTTGTATGTGATGTGGTGTGAAAAATGAGAAAGCCAATTGGGCAACAAATGGGTGGTCGGGGTGTGCGGCTGTGTAGGTGGAGCTACTTCGGCGGAGAAGGTTTGATGGAGCCCGCAGGAGTGACTGCCGGAAGAGACAAACGGACAAACAGCTTAAGACCTTACGTTCTGCTTGGTTGGTTTGCTTTTTGTCTAACCTATTCTTAACTTCCGTTCTTACTCCTCCTCTACTTCGCTCCTTAGTTCCGCCCCTCTCCGCCGCCAAAATGTCTCCCAAAATGTCAGGCCATGCTAAATGAGCTGAGCTTTGTCCCAACGAGCAACTGCCAATCAAAAGCGCCGGGTAAGTTGTGCCCGGAAACTGCCCAACCGTCTAAAGGCAGAATTTCCACTTTCCGTCACACCAGAAACACGAACAAAAATGTACTCTGCTGCTCTTAGAACTGTTGCCAGAAGAGGCTTTTCGACCTCCACCGCTCGCCAGATGCACTTCCCTGAGGGCCCTTACACCAACATCCCCTTCAAGGTGCACGGCAGAAAGTACATTCCCTACTGGGCTGTCCACTGGACCTTTTTCGGTAAGTTTTGCAAGATTTAAGAAGAATTGAGAAACTCATGCGTTCTTGACACAAATAAGGTGGATTCTAGAGGGTTTCTAGTTGTTTTTTTTGTATTGGTTTGCTGATGTATAAAGCAGGACCTGGCGAGTATGGTAGCCGCTTGTGAAGATGAGGCAGAGAAATGTTGAGAGCTGAAACTCTGGTTTGATCTTTTCTTTTCAATCTTCATTTTGACACAAGTGTTTTGTTCTTCTGTTCTCAGCATCTCTTCACATCTCTAGCCTCTTTTTCTTACCCTTCCCCTCTCTCATTGTATGCTCGATCATTTCCTGTATAACAACATACTAACTCAGCCGCTGGTCTCGGTGCCCCATTCGCCATTGTCTTCTACAACCTCAAGAAGTCTGGTTAGACGTCCTATTTAAAGCCATGTAGCTCTAAATGCTAGATTATTCATTATATTGATTCGACGCACTTGCACTGAAAAATAATTAGTTACCGAGTTCTCCTAGAAAGGGACATATCCTTGGACAAAACTTCAACTTGTCGATAGGGCTTCAGCGATTTATGACTTGGCTTGCTTCAGTGTGCTCCTCCTGGCCAGGGATTGTTACCTGGCTGCTAGGTCAAGATCTGGAAGTCGACGCAGCTCCAGCAGCTCAACACCGCAACTAGTCTAGTTTAGAACCTTGAGCGGAAAATATAAGAACGAGTTGAATACGCGAAGAAAGCGGTTATTGTGGCGACCTAGCTGTGGGCAAGTCGCAGAACACACTGTGACGGGGCAAGATTCCAAAACCCTAATCTTCATTAAGCGTTGTCTATAAGAAGCTTAGCTCAATACGTGAATGCGAAAGACTGTGCCAGTGAATGCTCATAATTGAGCTTTTTGCTAACGCCGAATACTGCCAAGGGCCTCAGCAGTAGGACCTCAGACTAAGCGGCGGACAGTGCTGCCAAGCGAATCCACCACAAGCCCAGTTAGCGACGGTGGTAAAATTGCTAGGTCCAATGCTTCATCCTGAGTGATGGTTACGGATTTAGAATTGCTGGAGCTTTTCATTGGACACATTCGACATGCGTCAAGCGGCCCGGCAAAGGCTCAAGAGCCGCGCAGCTAACGGGTACCTGTAATCGCACCTAATAGTGACATAGGCCTAGATATTTGTAACGAAGCGCCTCAAGCAACGGCATGCCAGCAGATTGCCTGCGCGCCAGTTCCCACAACGCCCGCTTACACAGCGAGACTGCAACCTGCCGCAACGGCGGCTGCAGAGCTCAACGGCCAGCAGATCCTGGCGATTGGTTTCCCGCAGAATGTGGAGCAACATAGAGAGTGGGAGGGCGTTCATGGCATATGAAAAACCGAACAGCAATACCTAGTTATATATGGGAAATTTATTGAAGGAGAGGGGCCGATCGAAATGCCCCGATTCTGTGTGACTAGATCCACGAGTTCACCCGATTCTGTGAGACCAGATCCACGAGTTCCGGAACTTTGCAGCACCTTGCTGGCATAAAGACCTGGAGCACCGCCCCGGATCTGGCCAGGCTATGGCGCCTCCAGTCCTCGAGTGGGGTGGCTGACAGCGGCAGCGAGTATTTCATCGTACTGCACTCGCTGGGAAGGATAACGGCGGATGCAACAGCCGGTCTTGTCCCATTCGCGCGGAAAAGGTAAGTAGGGCTGTGTGCAAATATCGGCTAGAACCAGGAGTGGCTCGCTTAGAGAGGCAGAGCAGCTGCTGATTGGCCCCCAATGCAGCAGCAGGCAGAGCCATGGCGTGGAGGAGCAGACAAGAGCTGCTGTAGGCAATTACACCAATTGCCAGTAAAATTCTGATGTCTGCAACTGAGCCGACCTTCGCCAGAGCACTTAGATTTTCTTGCTACTGTCATCATCGGACGGTCGTCAGATACTCTAATTGAGCGCTTTCTTTTTCTGTCCCAGGCCCTCATCAAACGTACCCGATAACGGCTAGCTGCGGTCCTCCCGGCTGTTGAATATCAGAAAGTCGTGTGTCATGTGACCAATACTCACGACCACTCACTTGAGAGCAGTGCATTACTATCTTTTACAGAAAGCAGGTGAGACGGCAGCCCCCTATCCTAAAATAGTGAAAATTTGATTCTTTATATTCCTGTGCTTTAATACGTAGTAAATCTTAATTCTGGCCCAAAAACTTCACACCCCAGGCTCAGTTTATCGCAGCGCAAAGTTATGCGTTCCCAACGGCGGCGCTATGACAGGCATTGGTGGTGTCAGAATCCCGACTGGAGCGTCCATAGTACCTTTCATAACGTGTCAAACCATTCGAAACTAGCGCTGTCAAGCGGTCATACCCTGATACACGTGTGCTTAGCAGCAGTTTCTTTTCCAAGCCAGCCTGAAAATCAGTCAATCCTCTTGGTTTAGCCGCTCCCGGCTAAGCTACCTGCCCGCTGATCGGATCCAGCCCCCGCACTTGGAACCCTCCAACAGTGACTGGACCTGAACGTAGAACGTCTGCCACTGCCTCTATCCGCTTCCCGACACTCGGTCTTCCATCGGCAGAGCCAAATAGCCGCCAGGCTTTCAGGCTAGCCGCCATCACCTGCCCTTCCCGGCAAAAGTGTCCCGCAGACATCGCGCTTCCCAGCCTTATCGGACACCGAGGGCAGCACGCGGAAAAAGGTTTACCCGCCAGTGCTTCAACGTCGTCCCGCCCACCGGCTATCAGAAGCCCATCAAGACATCTAGCATAAATATCAAGAGTATCCCTCCTCACTTCCCCATAGCACAATTATGTCCTCCTTTGACAAGTTCAACTCGCGCAGATCTGTCGTGCACTCGACCAAGGGCATGGTGGCCTCTTCTAGCACCCTGGCTACTGCTGCCGGCATTCGCATTCTCGAGCTTGGAGGCAACTGCGTTGATGCCTGTGTGGCTGTCAACGCTGCTCTGGGAGTCACCGAGCCCCATATGAACGGCATTGGTGGTGACAACTTTGCCCTCTTCTATGAAGCCAAGACCGGAGAAATCAAGGGAATGAACGGCTCTGGCAAATCCCCCAAGGCGCTCACTATCGATTTGCTCAAGTCCAAGGGCATTACAACTACTATTCCTAGCACAGGCCCTTTTGCTGTGACGGTCCCCGGCTGTGCTGCCGGCTGGGTCGACTCTGTCGCTAAGTGGGGTTCGGGCAAGCTCACTCTGGCCCAGATCCTTGAGCCGGCTATCGAGCTGGCTGAGAACGGTGTCATGCTCGGCTGCATTGCTGCCGACGCCATGAACAAGGGCCAGGTCCGTCTCTCGGGCTACCCGGAGGTGTTCAAGTCCCTTGGAGACTGCTATGACGGCCAATTGCTCGTCAACAAGCCTCTTGCCGAGGTCTACAGAAAGGTTGCCAAGCTGGGTAAGGCTGGTTTCTACGAGGGCGAAGTTGCCAAGAACATTGTTGATGTCCTGCAGGAACAGGGCGGTGTCATGACCCTTGAGGACCTTAAGAAGCATGAAACTCTCTTCTTGGATGGCATCAAGCTTGACTTTTTGGGCCACTCTCTGGTTGAGCTGCCCCCGAATGGCCAGGGTCTGGTTGCTCTGCAAGCTATGGGTACCATCAAGGCTCTGCAACGTAGTGGCGTTGCCGATGTGACCAAAATGGAGCACAACTCTGCTGAGTATCTGCATCTTCTCGCTGAGTGCATCAAGTTTGCTTTCAGAGATAGTGAGGAATTTGTCTGCGACCCTGCTAAGCTCGATTACAACCCTATGGATTTGCTCACTGATTCCTATATGGACGAGCGTGCCAAGCTTTTCAACCCCGAGAAAGTCAACCCTGATTTCAGCCACGGCTGTATCAACCCGCAGCGCAAGACCGATACCGCATTCTTTGCCGCTACTGACGCTGATGGCAACGCCTGTTCTTTTATCGCCTCTGTCTGCGCCTCCTATGGAACCGGCATTATCCCTCGGGACTCTGGCTTCGGTCTTCAATGTCGCGCTGCTGCATTCAACCTTCTGGAGGGAACCAGAAACTCTCTCGAGCCCGAGAAGAGACCATTCCACACCATCATTCCCGCTCTCATCACAAAAGAGGAAGACATTTATGCCACATTTGGTGTCATGGGTGGATACATGCAGCCTCAGGGACACGTGCAGGTCTATCTCAACCTAATTCTCTTTGGAATGACTCCCCAGGAGGCTCTTGATGCACCTCGCATCTGTGTTGAAGCCGCCTCCACTGGTGCAAACCCTGCCATGCCCATTTCCATGGCTGATATCCATGTGTCGGTCGAAGAAGGCATCTCCAGTGAAGTAATTGCGAAGCTTGAGAAAATGGGCCACACTGTTGCATTTAGAACTGGCTTTGCCAGAGCCAACTTTGGCCGTGGCCAGGTCATCAAGGCAGTCAAGCAGCCTTCTGGCAAAACATTCTGGAGTGGTGGCTCTGACCTCAGAGGTGATGGATGCGCCTCTGCGCAGATTTAATAAAATAAAATTTTCTCTTCGACAATAAGCTTTCGGACTACTCCGTAAACTCAAATCCTAAGGTCGCTTCAAGGAGATGCCCGGCATCGCTGGCATATATATTCATCATCTGCTCTCTGTTTGTTCATCAGTAAAATGAGCCTTCAAGTTCGTGATGACAGTGATTACAATCACATGAGTTCTCAGTGCAGCTACTGGAAACACCACACGCAGTACTACCCGGAAACCGTTTTGAATGTTTTCAGCACAAAATGCTCTCTCTACTTTAGTTATTATTCGGAGAACGCTGCCAGCTCTATTTTGGAAGCTTATACAATTGACGTCTCGACCACCTCCGCTGAGGCTTCAAGCGATATCACCGCAGCTGCAAGCTCTACCACCAGTACCTCATTGCCTACCTCTTCCACCCACTCTAGCCACCACCACGACAATGACGAGACTTCCACCTCATCACCTTCAGTGTCCTCCGCTGCAGTCACTTCCTCCGAGTCTCACCATCATCACAGCAATAGTGGCAGCGATTCCACAACTGCTCAATCCAGTCTTTCTTCTTCAGTTACGTCAAGTGGCACTCAAAGCTCTGAGTCATCTTCGTTCACCTCATCTCCATCATCTGCTTCGATGTCAGAAATTTCTTCTGAGTCAAATTCCGCTTTTTCCTCTTCAACAAACTCTTTTCAGCAGTTTTCCAGCTCTGGAACGTCTTCCTCAACTGGAACTGCACCAGCAACTGCTACTGGTGGTGCATCCGGTCTCCGCCTCATTTCCAAAACTTCACTCACTGGTCTGTTCTTGGGGGTCCTGGCACTTGTCAACAACTATCCTTGAGGTGAGGATAGTTCCAACAGGGCATAAAAAATCTTAGCCAGCATTCAAATACACATTTTATTAGATATTGTGTCCCTTGTTGTATTAACTGCTACCAACGACCAGTTGCAGAAAGAGCGACACGTTGTTCTAGAGAGTGGTAAAGATTCGATATATAGCCTTTGCAACCCGAAAACTATAATTCTTTATTCCTTTGTTTATTGGCGTCAACGCAGTTCACGATTGACTATGACCCTTAGCTCTACAGCTTCCATAATTTACTATCTACCTCTAGAAAACCTGCACCTCCCCCCACTCCCCTCGTCGCGCGTATATCTCGCTCCTTCTAGCGTTCTGTGCCTGGCCAGGATCCACGGTAAATATCCGAGTAACGTACTAGAAGTCAGATTTTTTTTCTCGTGATCGTGACCCACTAAAGAACTATCTTCTGGCCTATCTAGCCCAAGCTCGAAGGAAATGGAGTAGTTGTGGAGAGCACCCTTGCTGTCTGCACGCGGTTATTTGGATGACGATCAATTGATGGATTGTTTCACCGCTCAGAGTGTTCTTGTGGGTCACCCATAAGAGCCATCATGTTATAGGAAGTTCAGTCACCGGGAGATGATCGCTGGGCGCAGTTCGGTGCCCTTGTGCGTCCAGACAGTCAGCGCATCAGTCGGTCACAAAGATGGGAAGGACTCTCCCGCACTGCGTGCATGCTTTAGCGCCGTCATCTGTTCCCTTGCATACGTTGAGCTTCTAGATTTGCGCCTTAGGCTAACGTTATTCGGAGATAGGTCACGCATGCTAGGGGCTGCACCGGACGTCTTAAATATAGAATGAGAAGAGTATGCTCTCGACGGTTTCGCGGTGTTTATTCCTTGCTGCCTGTACGAATTTCCAGGGTGTCCATTCGCTGGCACACTGAAGGCTGCGTGGCTTGGCGGATCAGCCTGCTGCTTCACCCGCCTTCGTGACAAGTGGGACCCTGCAAAACGTCAACAGGGGGGTGGAGGCGAGGATTGCAGTTTGACATCAGGCGCCCGAGTGACTAGACCCCGAATCAGGCTCGCAGTCATCTGCGTCCATCATCTCCGTGAGGTGGGATCGAATCTCTTCGTAAGGCAAGATTAACATCGAACCTTCATCAAAGCTACATCAAGGTGAAATGACGAATAATATATGACTGGACTGGGTCCTTGCAGTGGCCAATTACCCGCCATAACCCCGAGCAGACGATGCCCAGACTTTCTCATCCCTGAAACTGCAGAATTTAGGGGTGCCCGATTCGGCAGCTCGCCGAAAGCTGTTGTGAAGGGGCTGAGACTTGCGGGATTTGAAGTGCAGGGCGTCAGCAGATGTCAGGTAGCGCAAAAGCACGATGTGACATGATGAACACTAATGCAAATCCACCAGATGAGATCTTTGACAACCGGAATGATAAAACGGATATGTCAATGACGAGGTGCGCGCGATTCGCAGCTCCGCAAATCGCTGCCTAATTATGTCCAACTCTCAAGCTTCCATGCGTCCTCCCAACGTTCTCCACCCACGCAGAGAAGAAACGCGGGGAGGGCTGCAGCCACCCCGCGATTTGCCGAACCGGGTAGTACGCCCCCCTAGTGCACGAAGCAGCCGGCCCTTTTCATCGTTAGATTGGCGGCTGGCTATAGGAAAGGCTTAGCTTTTGCTATAGGTCAGTTAAGCGTAGGGGCCGTTGCTGATGGCTGGTTCATGAGCTGCAGGCGGCAGCTGCAACGGGGATAAATAGGAGGGCATGCCTTGGCCTAGGAGCTAGAAATACCCTAGGAATTGTACAATGTCATACCCCGTTTTAACTGATGGCAATGTGCCCGCCTACATCAGCGCTGTCTGCAGTTACTGGGAATCATGGGCACCCAGGTACTACCCGGCGTCTGAAGTGAGCTCGCTCATGTCTGACTGCTCTACTTGGTCGGCTTTCTACGCCACGGCTACCGGCGACGCCACTGACTGGTTCGGCGCCTTCCCCACATTTGGTGCCTTTACTGGGGGACCTACTGAGACTGGAGTTGCCGATGCAACGGCCACTGATACAGCGAGCGACGCGGTAGGTGCCACTGACGTTGCCAGTGCATCACCATCTGTCACGGCCGCCACGACTACAGCGGCCGTTACTGGCACCGCGGAAACATCGGGCAGTGCCAATTCTGTGGCGGGTGGAAGCTCAGGCGCTGAGTCCGCTGCCGCTGAGAGCTCCTCAGCCGAAATAGCCTCAGGAAGTGCCAAGGCTTCGGGCTCTGCTGCCATCGGCAGTGAGACTCTTACTGTCGCTGCCAGTGGCTCAACATTGAAAGCATCGGCAGCTTCTGCCTCCACTGCCTCCACTCAAGCTGCCTCCTCGGCCGCTGCTTCTTCGACTTCCAAGGCCGCTGCTCCGCAGCTCAACCTGGACAAGACTTCCGTAGTGGCAGGCGCAGCCCTTTTCCTTGCTGTGTTCGTCGCCAACAACGCCTGAAATTCTCTTTAGCAATCTCTTATTTTTCTGTAGTTGTCTAGCATTAATATGTGCGGGTGTTGAAGTAGCCTTTTACAAAAACTTATCACTTGCCTCCAAAACTTGCTGAGATCGTTTCGCATCCAAGAAGAGTCCCTGGCAGTCTTCCACGTCGGCAACACTAATCTCCTGGCGGCTCGAAGCCTTGGCAACAATGAAGGCCGGGGCTAGAAGCTGCAGAGCGTATCGCAACGACATCTGTGTACCATAAGTTGCCAGTTTGTCGAGGGCATCAGCGGCAATGGGTGAAGCCTCAATCGCTGAGCGGCGCTCAATGATGGTGCGAATCTCCTTGTAGTTGTAGGGCGCGGTGCGGATGATGAGCAATCGGTCAACAAGATCCGGGGGAATGCCGTGTGGAGCTTTGATCTCCGTGCCACGGATCGTGGTCATGCCACGGTTCGATGCCAGAACCACAATTGGGGAGATGCTGGACTCGAGCGCCCGGTTCAGGTACGTGAAGCACTCAATGTCAAGCATGTGCACCTCGTCAATAAATAGAACGCCCGGAATGAGCTCGGCAATGCCCTGGTCAATGTACTTTTGCACCACCTTGTTGATCTCCAGTCGCAGCTTCTCGGTAATTTCCGTCTTTTTGGGCTTCATCAGCTGGCCCATCATCGACATGATATCCTGGCCGCCCTGCGGACGCGCGTTGGCCACATCCAGGTCATGCAGCGTAACGTCCTGCACAATTTCCTTCTTCTTGTGCACGTCGCCCTTGGGCAGCGGCACGTATTCCTCAGCCTCGAGATCAAACTCTGTGGCGTAGGCGTCGGAACGGCCCACACGCTTCACGGCGCCGGTGTTCGCCTCAATGTAAATGACATCACCCACTGCAACCTGCTCCTTTTGGATAGACTCGTAGATGGAGGGGTCCAGGCGCAGCTGCTTTGTGCCTTTGTAGCTCTTGAGGCCCACAATCACGTGAGTGATGGTCTTGCCGTAGCCGCCCAGCGGGTTCTCGGCCTCCTCTGGCGTGAGTTCTGTGACCTCGCCCTCATATACCTCCTTGGTCTCCTTGATGCGCAGGCCGATGGCCTTGCGGAAGTTCTCCATTAACGCCTCAGTCTTCTTGACCTCAGCCGAAAACACCTCACTACCAACAATCGGGCAGAACGGCACCTTGGGGCCAAGTTCCTGAGACACAGCCAGAGCCAGTGCTGTCTTGCCAGTGCCTGGGCCACCAGCGAGCAGCACAGCCTTGCCAGAAAGCTTTTTGGCCTTGATGAGGTCGACTACCACTCCGCACGCTTCACGTGCTCCTTCCTGGCCAACGAAGCCTCCTTCGACCTTTTTTGCCACACCATACTCATCGAGACCGAGGCCCTTGATGTGGGTGTGAGCGGCAGTCCGATTTGCGGCGCCGGAGCCCTTAATTTCATTGATTTGCACCATTGTTGCACGTAGGTTGGAGAAAGGAAAGGAAGATGAAATTTCAAGTTGGGAGTGGGGCGGTGCCCCAGGTGTAAGTGGAAGGTTGGGGGAGAGGAAGGGTGTAGGTGGGAAGATGGAGGAGAGGAAGAGTTGGGGAGGTGAAGAGGGGCAGTCGGGAAGGAGTAAGCAGAATTTGGAAGGAAGCGACAGTGAATTTGCTTATGCTGGCTGTGTTGTCATGCTTGTTAGAGGCATTCTCAGGTTGCATTCGCTTGCGTGCATTTCTGGGGCAATGCCCCAGAATTTCATCCCATCCATTCTCCACACCTGCATCAGCCATGTCAGGCCCCGTCAAAACGTGCCCGGAGTGCTCTGGAAGCGCTTCGCAGGACGAGAACTGGATTTTTTGCGAGATCTGCGACACGTGGTTCCACTACGACTGCGTCCATCTCACAGAAAAGCTTGCCAAAGACATTGCCGTGTACCACTGCCCCAAGTGTGCCAAAAACCACCAGTCATCTGTGCTGCGCCGCAAATCCCGCCGCAATAAGGTGGCAATCGACTACGCGGCGCTCGACCGAGGCGAGCTGTCCCCGCTGCAGCGGCATCCGTACTGCGAGTACGTTGCCAAGCGCCGTTGGAAGACGCTGACTAACCTCGAGGTGCAGCAGGTGTCTGCCAATGACGTCAAGGCGCGTCTAAATAGCATTGCTGGCGGGGTAAACCAGCCTCTTGTTGTCCGAGCCAAAGACTACGACTGTCTGGACATGGTCATGCCCCGTGACCTGACAGTGACCCGTGTGGCCGAGATACTTGGCGCGGATCACAGCCTGTCAGTGATGGAGGTGAATACACAGAACCTCGCCGCGGGCGGGTGGACTCTTGGAAAATGGGAGCAGTATTTCAATTCGCCCGAGAAGGAGCGCATTTTGAATGTGATTAGTCTGGAGGTGAGTGGGACGCCGCTGGCGGACCTCGTGCGGCGACCCAAGTTTGTAAGAGATCTTGATTTGGTCGACCGAGTATGGGAGATGGGGGAGAGTTTAGATGTCAAGAGTGGACCGTCTGGGAATATCAAGGACGAGCCGCCTGAGGAAAGTCATGGGCTGTCTGGAGAGCTCAGTGAGCAGCCTAGGGAGATGAATGGGCAGCCTAGGGGAGTCAATTGTCAGCCTGAAGAAACCAACGGGCAGTCTGAGAAGCCTTTCCCGCGCCCAGGAGAACCTAATCCACACCTTGGAAAAATCAACGATCGGGCTCAGCCTGACGAAGCTGCCACAAGTGAAGCCAGGAACGGACTTGGTCGTGAATCAAGTCAGCCTGTGGAACACAGTGCAGCCTCTGGAAGCCATCTCAAGGAACAGACAGAGAATGTGAGCGTAAAGCTGGAGCAGCCGGATCTAATTGAAACAGCTGAAAATGGCAAGGTATTGCTGGAACAGCCAGCCGCCCAAACCACAGGCAAATCTACCCCATCCTGTCCCCCTCTTATGCCTGTGCCAAAACCAAAAGTTTCACTCTACTGTCTCATGTCGGTAAAAGATGCCTACACTGACTTCCATATCGACTTTGGCGGGTCCTCGGTCTTTTATCATGTCATTCAAGGCAAAAAAACTTTTCTATTTATTCCGCCAACGACCACCAATCTCTCCAAGTACGAAAAGTGGTGCCGGGCGCCGGACCAGTCGCACACCTTTCTCGCAGACCTCGTGAAAGAGTGCTATCGTGTCGATCTAGACGTTGGAGATACAATGCTCATTCCTTCAGGCTGGATCCATGCGGTCCACTCTCCTGAAAATGCGCTTGTACTCGGCGGCAACTTTCTCACCGACATTAACCTGCCAATGCAGCTCGAGCTGGTGCGCATTGAGAACGCCACTAAGGTGCCCGCCAAGTTCAAATTTCCCAAGTTCAATCGAGTTATGTGGCTCACTGCTCTCTATCACATGGAGCGGGATGAGAAGCAGCTTGATCTTGGCCTTGTCTACGACTATCTTAAGGCGGCCCCAGCTAAGGGTGTTCCAAGGCAGATCAAGAATCCAGCAAAGTTTTTGGAAAAGTTTGGCCGATGGCTGAGGGGAGAAAAAGAGGAGGAAAGAAAGTCCGTCAAGGCCTCTCCACCGGCGATGGCACCGATTCCTCCTTCTGCATTGCCAACGGCTCCGCCTGCACCGCAGTTTGTCCCCGTTCACTTCCCCAGCTTGCCGCCGATCCACTCTTTCTATACCCGTCTAGCGGCTGTACCTTGGGAAGTGAATACTTGGCAGAATGAACGTGAGATTTACGGCCACCAGGCCAACTCTCTGGATCAATTATTTGAAGCTACGGAGGCCGTCAGTGGCGGGCTCAAGCGAGAGCATGGGGGGGTAATGCCTGAGAGCAAGCGGCACGAGACTAGGGAAACGGAGCACTCTGGAAGAACAGCACTGGTAAATCCAGCGCTGCGCAATCTCTATATGGCCGTTGAGCAGCGAATGGAGGATGATGGCTAGGTCAATGGCTGGGGCGCTGCCCCGGCCATCGTGACAGACACTCAACGGTTTAATTGGGCTGGGCAGTGACTGCAGCCAGTGCCGAAGGAGTAGCGGGTCAGTGCGGATCGTAAGGACCATAGCCCCGAAGCAACTCCGCCAAATACCGACCAATGCCGTCGCCCGAGGAAGCTTTCAGGAAAGGTTGTGGAGTACTGCCCCACCAGCGTCTCATCCGTGGCGCAGACCAGTGACACCCACCGCCCCCACCATCTGAGACACGCCAGGCACGCCATTTTCCCGGACGAACTTTGAGGCCAAAAGGCATAAGCCAGAAGCCAAAGCGTCCACATGATACATAGTCATATTTATAGGCTCTGCGAGCACGCTTAGGACAGTGTTTTTTTTATCCGGTAGAAGGGGCACCTGGAGGGTTGTCGACCAAGACCACTGCCATGCAGGGGGGGCAATTCGGGTGGAGACTTGCCGCCTCGGAAAAAGGGGCAACGCAGCGCGAGGGCGGGGCCGGAAAGTTGACGGACAGGCAGGATTGGATGGAGGTTTGAAGGAGGTCCCGGCAGAGCTATGCCGGGCGGCCGTTTGGGCCGTTCGAGGCGCTGAGAGCGACTGCTGAATCCGGGCATGGGTACAGTGCCCCAGAAAACTGGTCGCCTGCGCGTGGCCCGTGACGGTAAATAGCGCGCAGATCCGCCAGAGTGGTTCCGAGCAGCGCCGGTCAGCAAGCGCAGTGTGCAGAGAATTGTCAGAGCACAGACAAGACCGTCAAATACACAATAATTGCAAAATGGCCTTGGGTTGGCATCACTGGTCCTCCCCGTCCCCCGACACTGCCAGGCACCCCTCCTGTTACCGGTCGTTGCTGCCCTCAAACCCCCACGCTGACGGCTGGTTGAGGTGCCAGTAGCCTGCGGCACTCAGTAGTGAGTGACAGCGGCAGCCGAGAGGATAGTGCGCAGAATGACGCAGCACTGGTCGAGAAATTACCTATGGGTGCAGCTTCTGCGCAGAGGATAAATACAGCGCTCTGAGCCCTTGCTAGCAGCTCTGCTGCTGCCGCGTCTTCTCTGCATTCAGTTCCCAAAACGCGCCCCCAGCTCCAGCCCCATCGCCCAACCCCCCTCCTCCAGACACCAACTGCACCTTCCCAACCGCACTTCCCAGCGCTCTCATATCCCTTGGGACAAGCACAAAACACGACTTTTCACATCTCACCACACCACTCGTTTCACCGCACCCTTCACACACAAATAGCATATTCCCCACACGGGCTCCCGCTCCCACACTCCTTCTCTCCTACCATCCACTTGACCCTCTCAACGGCGCGCAGCAGCCTGTTGCGGTGCCAGCTCTCTCCTCCCACCACAGTCACTTGCCCAGCCCCTCAACACGCTACCCACCAACAATAGAAGACCAAAAATACTGACCGCTCCCCTGGAAATTGACGACGTGAAAAAGTCACCTCCCCCAACACAATGGCGAGCAGCCCCCCGTCTCCGCAGCTCTACCGGAGACCACTCCAACCTCAGGGTGGTGCTGCCCGCAGCGATTCCGCCGCGCCTCACTCTCCTGTGGACTCGCTTTCAACAACGTCCACCACAGACTCAAGCGACTACTATGACGCCTCCCAGGATGCCGCCAACCGCAGATCGCTCTCGGAACAGGCCCAGGCCGTTGTGGCTCAGGAAATGAACAACCTGCAGGCCCTCAAGCGTCTGTCGCTCGGCGCCCTCTCCACCCTCGATCCCGACATTCCGGCCGGCGCATTCGCCCAAATGTCACTCCAGTCACATGATCGCGCCCGCTCTCCGACCCGGTCGCCAGAACGCCATCATGCGCTTTCCTCGCCTACAGGCGGTTCACCGTCCAGCAGCGGTGGAAGCTCCCCGACCCGCTTTCGCAACTTCACAACTAGAGATTCCGCCATTGTGCGCCGCACGTCATCTTCCTCGGCTCCGGCTCACGGCGAGACTTATGTGCGACGCTCAGATCGCTCCCCACAGATTTCCCCCACGTCCTCTCGCTCGTCGCTGTCGAGTCAGATATCGGCGCACTACGCTGGTGGTGGAGTAACGCATCTGACCCCGGGTGCTCCGCGACAGGGACGCAGGCCCTCGCTCGCCCGCTCAGCCTCCTCAGGAACTTCAATAGGTGCGTCTGTCCCCTCGGCAGCAGCCTCGGAAATCTCAGCATCCTCCGCCACCTCAGAGCCTTCTCTTGAAAGGGGCGGCGGCGTCGGCGACCAGGATTTTGTTCTGGGCGCAGACCAGGCCTCCCAGCTTCTGTGGGTTCCGGCCCGCGTCCACCCAGAAGTGGCTCCACAGGAGTGGAAGTCTTTTGTTCAGCACAAGGTCGCTGAGATCCGTGAGCAGCAGTCCTCTCCAGACTTGCAGCGCGGCTTGAGCCAGGGCTCCCAAGACTCGGGCTACACGCTGCATCGCTCAAACTCCCGTCTGTCCCGCCAGATCTGCTCTCCGTCCGAGTTCAAAGATGGTGCCGATGTCCTCGACAAACGCAAGTCGCAAGATCCATCCATCTCTGATCTGTCCGCCCAGCTCAAAACTCTCGGCGAGCTGGAGTCTCTTGCCATGGACCCCGTCCAGTTGGCTCAAACTCTCAACTTTTACGGCCAGACTCCAGAGGCTCTGCATAACACGTCTCCTACGCCGTCAGCACCGCAGTCTCCCGTCTCTCCTTTAGCTAACGATGCAGATGAGGTCGTCCTCTCCTCGCATACTTCATCACTGCGCCGCTCTACGCGCTCACAGTACAACAAGTCCTCGCGGCGAAAGCGCACTCTGACTGGGCCCAGCGCCTCCAAGCCTCCACCAATCAGCGTCGAGAGTTTGGAGCAGCCGGTCCAGCCATTGCTGACGAAGTCCAAGAGTCTGACTGGAAAGAACCGTGTTGTCTCGGAGCCGTTGTCTGCCACTACTAGTCCGGAACCCTCTCCAGAGGATGTCGTGCCAGAGGTTCCCAGACGAAAGCGCACGCCAGTTGGTGGTTTTGACCAGTCACAGCACCCTGCTATGCCGCGAGATGCTGCTGCCATTGTGGCCTCTTCGCCATCGGCTCCAGCTCCGCTCTCGCTAGCTCATGCTGGAAAGCCACTGCAGCACGCAGCAACGACTCCAGAACTTGCTGCATCTCCGGTTCCCGTGCCAACGCAAGGACAGCGAACGCCTTCACTCAAACGTCGGCCTGTTGGTTCAAGTGAGTCGTCACCGCCACCCCTCGCACCTTCTCCTGTCCCCAATCAAGCGCTCCCGGTCCCCAGCGGCTCACCGATCACGAGCCAGCTTTCGCCCGCTCCTAATCAAGGCTACCCGGCCAATAGCCTTCAAGGCCACCAAAGCATTCAAGACCGTTCTTCGGTCTCTTCTACTGCCCCCACAATCATCAACCCCCCTTCGCATTGGCCTTACCAAAAACAGAAACAGTCGGCCACGTTTCCGCTCGGTGACCCCCATAAACCTGAGCACAAACAACTCAACATCACAGTCCCAGCCCAGGATCACTCCCAGCACATTGTTCATGCGCCCCTGCACGAAGGAAGCTCTCAGGCGCCTGAGGTGCCTCTGCCACAAGACCATGCCCCACCGGAGTCTGGCCATTCTGACTCCCCGCCGACACCGCCGTCCAAAAGTCCTCGGCACATGCTTTCTTTGCAGCAGTATCCTCCTGAGCCAATCTCCAAGTACTCTCCAGACGAACAGCAGTTTGCTGGTGACTATGGTCCTCGCAAAAATAATCGAAAGTGGTGGTTTTCTTTTCAAAAATCTCCATCTGTTGAGCGCTTTGACGAAGCTCCTCAGCCAGTGAATGTGGATAAACCTCTTCCGTCGCCAGAGCAGCCGCAGCCAGCCTCAGCGCCGCCAGCTGCCAAGAAGGAGAACATCATCGCCAATCTTTTCACAAAGAAATCGAAACGCAAGGAGCAGCAGCAAAATTCTGGTCCAGCGCAGGATGTTTTCATGTCCTCCCCCGACGACCGGCGCTCGCCATCTCCGGACAAGAAAGGCCGTCGCAAAGTACTGGAAAGCAAGCACAAGACAAGAACATCGGAAAGTAATATTGTTTACTATGCACCTTCCAATCGACTTGGCCAAGGTGGTACTGTCATGGGACATATGGGAGGCGACGGTCAAGTGAGCGGACAGCAGCAACAGCAGCAGCAGATGCAGCAGCAGATGCAAATGCAACAGCAATCTCAACAACAAGGTCGTGACTCCCTACTTCCTGGACAGCAGCCTGGTTCTATGCAACAGCCCCAGGTGGCCATGCAAATGGAGATTCAGCTACCTTATAATATTCCTGCTCACCAGCAAAACGATAAGAGCATGATTATGATGAATCATCGGTATCCAGTGCATATTGAGCGAGCTATTTATCGTCTGTCTCACCTCAAGCTGGCGAACCCGCGTCGTCCATTAGCCCAGCAAGTGCTACTCTCCAATTTCATGTATGCTTACCTAAACCTCATTAACCATGGGTACCAGCAGCAGATTTTGGAGCAGCAACAGCGCATGCTGGAAGAAGGCTCTGTTCATCCGAAGCAGCAGGAGCTGTATGGCAACACCTTTGACCAGGATCAAAATACTGGCGATGTTTCCTCAAGCTCGTCTTCAAGCTCTTCTGCCAATGACGAGATGTGGGCACCGTCGTAATCCTTTGGAGGGGTGCTCTATTTATATAACTAATCTTTGTGCCGTTTTGGCTAATGAATTCATGACATTTTTCATCTATATGAGTGCTAGGCTAGTGCGCTGAAATCAAGCGGTACCGAAGAACCACGGCCTGATGGGTACAGCTTCTCCTTGCCTTCGAACCGGCGCGGCTTGGGAATGTCCTTGCTGTTGCGGAACTTAAACCGCGGGTCGTCGATTTTCAGCGATGCTCGAGACGGTCCAGTGATTGTGTAAGCAGAAGCATCGATGGTTCGGATGGACGCTGAGCCAGCAGCGCCTGGAGGTGGAGGTGGAGGTGCCGTTTTATTGACTCTGCGTCCGTTGGAGGGTGGTGGTGGGGGTGGAGCAGGCGCCGATGGCGATGATGGCGTTGCAGGACTCGATGGTGACGCCAAACTGAATGACTTGGAAGTAGTTGGCGTATGCTTGGGTGCTGGAGGAGCGGGTGGCGGAGCCGGGGATGATGGTGCTTGGGGGGATGGTGGTGCGGGCGCTGCCGGAGCTGGCGGCGCGAGGGATGAAGCAATTGCCTGTGCAACAGGGTTGGAGATTGCAGATGATGGAAGGGGAGGGGCTGGTGGGGCTTGGGTGGTCGTACCAGCAAAGGAAGGAAGAGGTGGGGGTGGAGGGATCGAGCCAGCAGCAGCTGGGAGTGGTGGCGCAGGTGGAATCGAGCCAGCAGCTGCGGGGAGCGGAGGTGCCGGTGGTACTGTGCTAGCAGCTGCCGGGAGTGGGGGTGCTGGGGGTACTGAAGAAGCCGGTAGCGGTGCAGAACTCTTTGAACCACCTCCGGCGGACAAAAAGTCGGGAACAGGGGGTGGCGGTGGGGGAGCTCCGGAGCTTGAGCTAGCACTGGAGCCGGGGAGAGGAGGCGGGGGAGGGGCTCCGCTTGAGGATATTCTCGCTGGGGAGGCCAACCCTGGGATCTTAGGTGGAGCTGGAGACGAGGGTGCACGAGAAGCAAACCCGGGCACGGGAGGGGCAGCTCCTGGAATAGGAGGAGCAGCTCCTGGCACTGGAGGAGCAGACCCCGGCACTGGTGGAGCGGCACCACTTGACGCTACTGGTTTGCGAGAAGGCGCCGGGCTTGTGGATCTGTTACTTGCGAAAGATTCGTTAGAGCCAGCACGCGATCGGCTCTCGGTAGGAATGCCCAGAGCGGCCTCGTTTCCGACCTGGCGCAGCTTGGGAAACTCGATGGACTGCGCAGGTGACGGTGAGTGGTGGATAGACGGCACAGGCGGGGCTGAGCCAGGCATTGCCGGCGAGTGCAATGCTGGGGTAGCTGGTTTGGATGCAAAGGCTGCAGGCTTGGAGGCGGGTCGTAACGGCTTTGGCTTGTTTGGTTTTGGAGGGGCGGACTTTGTGGGGCGCGCAGATGGCAGCGCAGGGGCTGCTCCGGGGACCGGTGGAGCCGCTCCGGGAACTGGGGGCGCAGCGCCAGGCACCGGAGGTGCTGCTGCCGGCACTGGGGGGGCCGCTCCGGGCACCGGGGGAGCGCCGCTTGGTACTCGGGGAGCAGAGCCCGGCAGCGGCGGCGCGGCTGGCGGTGCCGGAGGTGCTGGAGGCGCTGACTGGCCCGGGACTGGTGGTGCGGTGCCGAGCGATGGGATCTGCGACTGAGATGACGTCGGTCGGTGCCTTGGCAGGGTCGGAATTGCAGGGGCACTTTGCTGTGGAGGCGCACCGTGTGAGTCTGCACCAAAGGACGATGTCGGCCTGTGTCTTGGCAGAGATGGAATGGGCGGGCCCGATGGAGATCCACCAGGCGACTCTGAGGCGCCAGTGTCGATTCCACCGCCACGATGCTTGAGTTTCGGCATGCCCCCGGCAAACAGGCCGGCCAGTTGTGGCGGGGCAGGAGCCGACGGAGCTGCAGCGATGCCAGGCACAGGGGGAGCTCCACCCGCAGCAGGGGTGGATACAATGCCTCCTGATCCCGAGCCTCGGTCAATCATGGGCGCAGATCTGTCGTTAGTGACTGTCGATTTGAGTCTCATTCCCTTCCGGATATCGCCCAGCAGAGCGTCGCGGCCGGGGGTGGCGGCAGGAGGGGGCGCAGCGGGGGCGCTCTGAGAAGAAAGGCCACCAAATGCCGGAGGGGGCGGCGGAGGAGGGGGAGGACCTGCCATCTCTGGGTCTACAGGAGTGTTGAGAGGGCAACTTTCGGTCTCGCTGGCGGAGGAATGTGGCTGATGGAGGGATGGGAATGGCGGGGCTGTGCTGGTGGTAGGGGTGCGGCTGTGCTGGGGAAGCAGCGGTCCGACCGCATGCTGGAGGGAGGGTCGACAGAAGCTGGTGACTTGGATATCAAAGGTTTTCCAGCTAGGTGGATAAAGAAAGATGCATGGCTATAGGTTTAAATTGACAATTAGTTGACTTGAATTGTTTGAGACCAAGCTTGATCAGCACTGTGTCTTAATCACCTGTAGGACCCTGACAATCGAGTGTGCTCTCGCTTATGTAACCGTGCGCAGCGAGTAGGAGGAAGATCACAGTGTTGGAAGCCTAATGGAGGCCAGCATAAGGTCTAGCCACGTGTGTCCAGCTATGTGGTGGCAGTTTGTATGCCTACCTTCTCGTGATTTTATGGCATTTTGGTCGTTTAATCTGGAAATGATCTGGAGCGACCGTCGACCTCATAGGTGGGCTATTTAAGTGGTGGATGAGCTGGAAAATGGACTGCCGTAGAGTGCCGGACAGGCAAGATGAACGTGGCAGCAGCGTTCAGTACGGCTTGTGAATGGCTGGTAGGACCAAAAAGAAAAAACTTGGAAGGATTGAAAAGCCCGAAAAATTCATGCCTCACTGCCGCCCACACCCCCGGCCCCGCCCTCTAGCTGGCTCAACGGCTCGCTGTGATCCCGCATGTCACGTGACAGACACAGCCGCACCACAACTTCCAAAATCCCACAGCTGCCGAAATTTCACCACAGTAGCCGTCAAAAGTCTCCTCAAAGCATCCACAAACCATGTCGTCTCTAACGTGGCGGGCTCCAGGCCTTTCGCGCCTTGGCCAAGCTTTCAAAGCTGCAGGAGTATCCATTTTCATTCCCCTGCCCAACATCTTTTCCGGCTGGCTGCTTGCCGCCCCCAAAAAGAAGACCTCGCATCAAAAGAAGCGTCAAAGACAGCTGGCTGGCAACAAGCAGATCCAGCAGCTGCACAGTATCAACCGCTGCCCGGCCTGTGGACACTACAAACGCTCACATACGCTCTGCATGAACTGTGTGAAGGAGATCCAGAAGGTTTGGAAGCGCAGAGACAAGGTCGTCCCTGAGGGCCAGTACGAGGATGCCTCGGTTCCTCTTGAGGACAGGAGAGTTCTGTACCCGGGACGCAGAATGAAAGATGAGACTCGTGACATGCTCAAGAAGGAGTATCTGTATAAGCGTCCGCAGACGCTCAAGGTGGAGAAGAAGTAAATTTTGTATATAGTGAATGCTGATAGCAAGCCTTGCGAGGGCAAATCTCGAAGAAGGAAGATCGGCAGAAATGAAATCGCGAGATAGGCTGTCCGTTGAAGTGTGGCCCGGACGCTGTGCGAGCCACTTCCGCCTACCAGTTTTCCCGAGGCCGGAATCCGTAAGAGGACAACGGTCTAACAGAGGAAGGGGGGGGGGGGGTCGAAGCCGAAATGTCACCTGCTCAAGCTTCCTTGTCATACTATGCGAGAGTTCAAAGCAGCAGCATATTCGTGTTTTGTCACGCGCCAGCTTCTACCTCCCGCCAGCGCCCCGCTCATTGCTTCCAATCTTCCCGCACTAGACATTGAGAGCAACGCCCTATATAAGTAGTGCCTTGCGTCCTCCAAGCCTCCATCATGAGTCTCAATTACGCTATTTCGTCATCAAAGTACGGGTACGCCGGAGTAGTTGTTAGAGAGCCCCGTACTGTGCTTTTTGCCGCCTATGATCCTTCTGAATCCTCCCTCATGTCCGTCCTGAGACAAAAATACCCCGCAGCCAGCGCCGGCTTCTCAGAGCTCTGCCAGAGAGCACTGAAGCTTCTTATCGAGCCAGAGTCCTTCAGCGGAGCAAAATCCAACGCCGAACTTCTCAAAAACGTGGACCTAGAACTTTTTACGGACGGCACTCCGTTCCAGACCCAGGTTTGGAACTACTTACTGAGCCAGGCCCCATACGGCAAAACGCTATCGTACAGCACCGTAGCCGAGGAACTCAACTGTCCCGGCTCCGTAAGAGCAGTAGCAACTGCCATCGGGAGGAATGATATAGCTGTTTTCATCCCTTGCCACAGAATTGTCAACAAAAGCGGTGGGCTCAGCGGATACCGATGGGGTATTCCAGTCAAGCAGGCTTTATTACAACTGGAATCGCGTAAATAAGAAATCAAAATAAATTAACTATAATCAAGGAAGTATAAGAGTGCTACGTCGTACCTAAAAAGGCAGAGAGGTTCCATCGTAGTTCAAAAACTTGCCCGTGTCCTCAATGGTCGTCTTATCAGCAGTCTGCAGAAACTGCGTTGCCGACTCCTCTGGAGTCAGAATAGGGATCGAGCTGAGATCAACACCCAGCTTCGCCTTTTCTTCCTTGAAGTTTGTTCCCATGTCCGTTGCAACAAGGCCAGGATGAATGGCTACGATAGTGTACTCTTCACCCTTGAGCTCGTTCGAAAGCGCCACGGCCACGTAGTTGAGAGAAGCTTTTGTCAGACCATAGGCAGCAGTCTCGAAATTAACATATGAAGCCATAGAGCCCAGCAAAGATGAAGTGAAGATAATCTTTCTGGTCTTCTTCAAATCCAAGTAAGGCTTGATGACCTTACCGACCTCAATGACACCAAGGACATTGGTGGTGAAGTGAGTGAGCCATTCATCGCGCGGAGTTTTGAACACGGAAAACATGGCTGTAGCAATACCAGCGTTTCCGTAATAAGCATCAATGCCTTCGGTTTTAGCAATGGTCTTATCAAGCTGGGCGGAAAGGCCAGCAACAGAACTTGGATCAGCTTGGTCAACAGCAACAATTTCAAGACGTCCAGGGTACTTCTTAGCAAGCGCCTGGAGATCAGTAGCAGAAGAAATGCTGCGGGCAGTTCCAACAACCTTAGTATTGTCCTTCTCCAAGGCGAGTTTAACAAGGTTGAACCCAATGCCTCTGTTAGCACCAGTGATGAAGTAATTGTAAGTCATTTTGAATCAGTAAAGAGAAGAGTGTTTAGAATTGAATCTACAGAAAAAGGGGAATACTCTGGCCATTTTATACTTTGGTCGGAGGCAATCTGCTTTTGCCATGCTTTCAAATCTCTCGAGAAGGCGGAGATAATACCGCAACTTGCTTTTTACTAACTCCTGCTAGCAGCGGCCCTTACGGAACTCATCTACGATGCTAGAGCGAAGAGAATCGAGGAAAGGCGAGAAATCCAACCAACAAACAACCTTTCAACAACTGACAAAAAAAATCAGATGGACTTTTTTCTATGTTCCATACTTCGAGCTGTAGCAGTCAGCAATCACCTCAGCATCCGCGAGCAGGAGTTTGCTTTAACACACAAATTGCATGTTAGCGGCGGGGGATCTCCGCAACCCCGCCAACGGTCGAAACTCTCCGCCGCAGTTTAGTAAGTCTCCACCCCAAGTAATGTAATCAAGAAGAACCCAATCGGGCAGTTGCCACCCAACGATTGTTTTCATTGGCTAATCAACTGGTCGGCTACGCCTTCACTCGATGTGTGTCAAGTTTGAGTACGGGTTATTGCAGCCGGGATGTCATGAAGTGAGGAAGCTGACAGATTTGGTGGCGTTGCAAAGCAGCGTGGATTGCCTTAGTAATTGCCACCAACTGGAGGCTGAGAGTGATCCGTGATTCCCGCTGTTTTAGCGGGCGGGTACGCCTGCAACTAGCTGAATCAGAGGGAAAACTGGGTATTGCAGCCGGGGAATCGGAAAGCGATGAACCACCAGGGATAATCTGTCAATTACTGCCGAAATCACTCAAAAGGCAGTCAATGGCACCCCTATCAAACGGTCTGCGCAACGTGCATGAGCATCCCAGTAAATGTGGGGGCATTGCCCGGGTGCCAGATATCTAACAGCGAATAAATATATTGATGGTAAATGTCCAGAACGGATCAAGATCCTACAGTTGAAAACTGATAGTATCTTGAGGGCTGCTGCCGAGGCGGCGCATAGTTGTACTGCTGCGGAGGCATCGGAAGGCCCTTGTTCTCGAGCGGGGTCGCATACTGATTCGGCACGTATACCGGAGGCGGCGGCGCCTGCTGTTGCACTGGTGGCATCTCTTGCTGCCTTTGCATCATCTCCACGCGCCGCTTCTCCGAAAGCTGGATCACTCGGTACGTGAGCACGTTCCAGGTGGTGAAGATGAAAGTCAACCACATAAGACCGGCAAATACACAACCCGCCACAGCCAGCTGGCAGAAGTTTGGGTTTGGTTGACTTGTCGTATAAGTCTTGACAGTTGTACTGCCTTCTGTGGTTGTCGTAAAGATGTAGCAGTTTCCACCAATCTGGCCCGACTTCGAGCACATGGCGACAAAGGCACAGAACCACATGGCATGCGTGACAATCTCCAGACCGACAATCAGCATGTTAGGAGCCGGAAGAAGCATGAAAATGATGGGTATGATTATCGTCCAGGCTGACATGAAGATCCAGTAAGCATGCGCTGCATAGTATTTGCCGAGAGTGGCAGTCTCGCCAACCATGGCAGCGCAGGAAAGTCCCATGGAGATGAGGGCAAACAGTAACTGCAGCAAACGGGGAACATATAGCTTGGGGAACTCAAACTCTCCATTGGAGTTGATGAAGTTTCCTGGGTACATACCAGACATGCTGGCCAAGCTAACTAAAGCCGCTTAGGATATCTTGATCCTAGGTGGACGTGGGTATCAAAGGAAAGAAGGAAGAAATCGGGTTTCAAAGAAACTGATCAAACGATGAAGGACAATCAGATCGAATCAAAGCTCTCTTACGTGTAAGGTAGAAAGAAACAATTTGCAAATCTGTTTTACTGCAAGGGCCTTATGGGGGTGGCTGGGTGTCCGTCAGGGCGGGGCACTGCATGAGGCCATAGGGGCATGGGCGGACAGTAGAGAAAGAATTGAGAGAAATGAACAAGAATCAAAGAGTGTGATTGCAAACTCTCTTCTCTTCCGGCTTCCTATTATGCGCCGGGTGAGTCTTTATTTTTGTGCCTACGCTCATGATGTACCCCGCGTTTTTCCATGCAGCCGTCATTGGTGGCGTCACGCCACACAGGGTGGCTGGCCGTTCTGCCAGGCACAGAAATGATTGGCCAGGATATGCTCCAGGGAATTGAGAAAATCAAGCATGGGAATCTAGACAATGCTATAGGACCCCTTCTGGAATCCTGGCCTGTTGCCGTGCCTAGCGGTGTTGCCCTCATTCAGGCCGTACACGCTTGATCGAAATAAGATGCAAATATACTCATAAAATGGGATAGATAGATATGTACAATGAAAGCAAAAGAGGTCGAGAATCTCTTCATTACTTCCTGGAAATGTCCTTCGACGCCTGCTCGTACGCAGCAAAAATATTCTGTGGAACCAACCCGAAGCGCCCTCCACTGCACTGCTTCACCAGGACCTCCACAGTAGACTCTCGAATAATGCTCTCGACGCTCTGTTCCCGCTTTAAATTGTCCAAGGCTATCTGTGCAGCGCTCTCCGGACGCTTGCCGAAATCTCGCTCACCATACGGATCAAGGCGTCCGCTGGGGCGTTCTCCAGACACGGCAGGCTCAGCGTGCTCAGCAGCAGTCTCCAGAGAGGCTGCAAGATCTGCTTCAAGGGTTTTCTGACACTTAGCCAGCACTTGATCCCTAGAGTACCACTCAGGAAAAAGTATTGCCGTCATGTATTCCGCACATGACGCTGATCGGTACAATTCCGTAGCGATTTGATCGTCAGAGACTTTGCGAGAGTACCGCAAAAAGGATCCAAGGATTTCTGGTGAGTAGCAGTTGTTTGAAGTCAGTTCTGGCGTCATTTCGCTGGACCAGATCGAAGGGCTGAATAAAAGTCCAATGGTTGTCTGGGTGGGGGTGTTGGTGGGTCAAAGTCGGATGTAGAGCAGATGTGGCGCGAGTGGCGAACAATCAAAATTTGTATGGCAAGATGTGGGAAAGAGCTAACAAAAAGAGTGATTAGGAAGCCGAACAAGAAACAAACTCTGCGTTTTCGTTCTTTTCTTCAACCTCCTTCTTTTTGCATCTTGGTCTTGCTTGCCATGGTCGGCCGTTGACTGGACTTAGCTTGATGAAGCTTTATTACAGCTAGCTATTCTCTACAAGAGCGAGGTGACGAACGTGAAAAGTAGATAAAAAATCAAGCCGCGGTTACTATCTGCAGGATTCGCTTGATTCTCTTCTCTTTGTTCCAACATCGCAAAGGGGCGGCGGGTAGCCCCAGTCGCTCGCAGAGCCTGGGCGGCAATAACAGGTTCCTCTGACACGTCTTCACCTTCATCCCAGAGGCGGGTGTACCGTACAGTCTTTCCTATTATCTCAGAGCCAGAACGGTCAAAGATTTGGCGAGTAGTCTCGAACTCGGTTAAAGGCACGTACTTACCGAGGGGAGTTTTGACTCCTGCATCAATGAAATCCTGTCCAAATGTCGCTGGGAGGGGCAGGTTAGTGTGAAGATGATTGTAGTAGGTGAGACAGTCAGGCCTGGCCAGGTTGGTCTTTTTGCTCACTGGAATAGATAGGTTGCCCACTTTCTGAAACCGATCCATGGCAGTGTAAAAGTCATCAATAAGATAAGCATTGCCTCGTTGATCAAGTTCCACCATTCCGTAGTTGTTTGGTTCCTGAGTGAACTCGTAGATGAGACCACCGCTGAACACCTCTGTCATTTCGGGCTTGTACAGTGCCTCAACCTCCTCGAGATACCGTGGCTGTACAGTGTTGCAGCCGTATTCAGACAAGAAGATGGGAATTGTCAGCGGACTGTAGTCTTCAACCAGAATGTTATACGCTGAGGTGTGAAAGTTCTGATGGCCGCACCACTGGTACGAGTTGACACCATAAAAGTCGACCGCGCCCGTGTCCTCACCACACTCCAAGAACTTGGTCAACGAGACTCTATATCGCAGGTCATCTGCCGCAGAGTAGCCTATGGGGACCATTCGGGGACAATGGTGACGCATGTAGCTTTTGATGTCGCGGATCACGGCTTTGATATAGGTTGGCGAGTTGATAGCTGAGTGTTCATCATTGACAATCTCGTTACCAGCAAAAAATCCCAGGGTATTATTGTAACCTGAGAACTGGTGAACGACGCGGAACACATGATGTAGATACTGAGCGGTGTAGGTAGTCCAAGGCTCGTACCTGTTGAGTGATTCGCCAACTAGCGGCGAGTTGACATCAAGGATCAAATAGATTCCCGCAGAAGCAAGAAGAGTCATGCAGGCATCATGATTGAGATCGGGATTGACAGTGTACACTCTGATGGTATTGATTCCAAGCTGTTGGAAAAGGTATACATCTCTGAGACAAGTATCGTAGTCGCTCAAAGGGTCTGCCCGGCCAATATAGGCGGAGGCACCACCTGGCTGGTAGTCAACGCCTTTGATCAGAAACTGAGTTAGCAAGAGTGGGGTTTAAATAAACAGGGTATTTACTCGTTCTCCTGTTAGAGAATCGACAAAGTTGTTGTCGCGGACAATCTTGGGGTAAATTTGAGCAGAGGCTCGCAAGGCTAGTAAAAGAAAAGCGATGAAGAGCATTCCAGTGGGATTTCAAGATGGAGGAGTAGAAAGGACAGTGGCTATGTTTTTATAGCATGGTGCAAGTTACATGAGGAATTTGCGCGTAGAGATTGCAGCCAGTGCAATGAAAGGGTGGCTGTCGCGAGGGCAACGAGAGCGGTAGGAGAGCCAAGAGATTGAGTTGCCGGAGGCTGTTGCTTGGCAGTTTCGACGACTGGTGCTTATTTTGCCGAATGTGCGGCTATGGGCCATCTTTCTGCTCCATAGCGTGCCCCGCGTTCCAGTCGGACGCGGGGTACTTCCCGTTCACGGATCAGTTGCCGCTTTCTGCTTCCGACTTCGGAAATCAATGCCGTTACCCAACTAGGAGAAGGTGCAGCACACAAGTCTGCGCCGAAGAAACGGCAAACAAGCCTTATATATGGGCCAAACCACCAAGGTATTGCCTTCTTCCATGTCCAAGTCGCTGCCCCGCCATGTATCCCACAACGCCCGTGCGCATCCCACAACGGCTGCTGCCACTTTTTCTTCGTTGATGCACATCGTTCCCAAATCCCCCCGCGGATCCCATCCCCACACCCCCGGGAAACCCCCACGCAAACCTGCAGGCCCCACCAATAGCCTGGGCCCTATGGCTATAAAGAGCAAAAGACGCGCAGTTTTGTACTTTTCAACATCACTATGAGCACCAAAATCACAGCCTCCATTCTTTCAAAGGCCAAAGACCTGTCCACAATCGAACGTGATCTCCCTGAGCCGGCAGCTCATGAGGTGACTGTGGCCGTGAAAACTACTACTCTATGCGGATCTGACATGCACTATTATAGCCATGGTGCCAATGGCGATTTCAAGGTCAGGGAGCCCTTGTCTCTGGGCCATGAGTCTGCTGGAGTTGTTACTGCTGTTGGCTCTGCTGTAGATACCCTCAAAGTTGGCGACAAGGTTGCGATTGAGGTAGGAACTCCCTGTGGTGAGTGCAAGTACTGCCGTGGAGGACGTTACAACCTGTGTACCAAAATGGCTTTCCGCTCGTCTGCCCGCTCTTTCCCCCACTTTCAGGGCACTTTGCAGGAGAAGATCAACCACGGAGCTTCCTGGTGCTACAAGCTACCGGACTCGGTCTCGTTAGAAGAAGGAGCTTTGATTGAGCCCCTGGCAGTTGCGCTGCACGCTATTCGCCGTGCCAAGATGGAGCCAGCCGCTTCAGTTCTTGTTGTCGGTGCCGGAGCAGTTGGTCTGCTTTGTGCGGCCATGGCCCGTGTCTGCGGTGCCTCCAATATTACAATCTGCGACATTGCAGAGGGCCGTGTCGAGTTTGCCAAGACTAATGACCTCGCTGATGCTGGATACGTTGTTCCGCTCAAGCGTGCCCAGGAACTGCCAGAGAAGCTTGCCATTGCTTCGGAGAACGCCGACGCACTTATCAAGCTCAACGGTGGAAACCATTACGATCTCACATTTGAGTGCACGGGCGTTGAGTCCTCTGTGCAGACTGGCATTTACGCCACTACCGCTGGCGGAAAGCTCATGTTTGTTGGCATGGGTTTCCCCAACCTGCACCTTCATATGGCCGCTGCCTCGCTGCGCGAGGTCGATCTGCTCGGTGTCATGCGCTATTCTAACTGCTACCCTCCAGCAATTGCCCTCATTGCCAATGGGCGTTTGCCGATTCTCAAGAAGCTTGTGACGCACACTGTCAAGGGACTGGACAACGTGCCTAAGGCCTTCGAGCTCGCTGGCAAGCCGGTTGATGATGACGGCAAGCTTGTCATCAAAGTGATGGTCTCTAACTAGGGGTAAGCTATCAGTATATATTAATGCATTATAGTCTGATTGTCTGGTAAGTATTTCAGACTGCCTGACTTCGCTGGCGCTCGGAAAAAAGCGATCCCGGCGGGGCGGCGCCCCGACAGACATTCCCGCTCTGCGGGGCCGTTTCAACGGTCGCTATAAATAGCCGGGTGCCTTAAAACCTTGTTTGCGCGGAATGCCCGTGAGAAGCCTGTCGGCCAATTAAAAGGCACCAGACTCACTACATCATCCAACATGGACCTCTCCCACCTTTTGCTGAAAGAGCGGCCCCGAAGCTTGCGGACAATTTAGCCTCGGGAATATCCGAAATTAATTTCAACCCATAGGGGTTCTTTGCCAGCCACCAGCCGCCACACGCCGGGCTGACCTGCCACCTTGGGGCAAGCAGCAAGAGAAGGTTCGGCTGCAGTTCCCGCAGCATCCGCTCTGCGGAATTGCGCTTTGCAAGTACTGCTTGCTTCTCCTTATCACCGCAGCAACTGGGAAGCCGCTAATGATTCTAGCTTGGCTGGAAATGCACCGCTAGTGCTCGCAAAGAGCCCGCCTTGCCCCTCCAATAGCTGGCCTGCAAAATAGTCCCGAGCGTCGGAAATAGCGCGGCAGGAAACCGAAGCACCAATGTAGGCCACCAAATTGGTCAGTTCGGTCCAGCCCCCCTCAGCCCCGGAACCAGCCCTGACAATGCATGGCCCAGTCAGAAGTGACAGAGCAGTAGGTAACCATGTGAGTACCAGCTGGACCGTGTGCCGGGCAAGAGCAGGATTTTTCTTACACTCTACTTCGCTAGCCTTGCAACCTTTGACTTGCGAGTGCTTGAAATCCCGCAAATCACATCCACAGCCATTTCTGAGCTTTTTTTTCTGACACCCTGTGACTCCTTGTCATCTTGGCTTCCGCTCCCTCCCGCTCCCAGTGAGTACCTCCCCAGAATAGCCCTGACAAACAGAGCAGTGCTGAGAATAAAACTGAGGATCTCCGTTCCAGCAGACTTCTGTAAAGTTATTGAAGAATCACTCACAGAATTGATTTGCCAGGAATTTCCCCGGAAATCACTCCTCCACCCCTCTCTCTCCTCCTTCCTCTTGTGTCTCCCTTCTCTCCCTCAGATCTCACCAAACTCCCAATCCCCGCCACTTCCATCAAACCCCCCACATCACCGCTTCTGATACCTTTCCTCCTCCACTCTACTTGTGGTTTTCCCTTGCATCAGCCCTTGCCTTAGTCTCTCGCAAGCCATATTTTCTCTCCACAGAAAACCAGTTTTAGGTTTCTCTCACCCCACCGGCCTTTGAGCTCTCTTTTCCTCACCAACACTCCCAGCGATCTCCGCTCCCCACCGGCAAAGTGTTCAACAAGCCGAGACCCATGCCGTCGGATGACGGCCTCGCGCCGCTCCAGACACCGGCCGAGGCCCTCTACTCTGATGCCCCACCCTACCAGCAGGCCTCCTCGCCTCAACAAATGTACCGTCCAACGCAGCGCACACCACCAAACCACTACTACGCGCCTCCCCAGCAACCAGCGCAGCCCCGCGCCCAGCCAATGGCCGCGCAGCCGCAAATGCAGCGCCCACTTTACCAACAACCTCAGAGGGCTACTACTGCGGCATCCTTCACTGCTGCTCCACAACACAGCTCCTCTCCGCCCCAGCACTACATGTACTCGGCCCCGGCCAACAATGGGCACACAGCGGCGGCTGCCGGTGGTGCATACCCGGGCGCCAGACCGTCGGGAGCCCCCATGGCTGCGCAGCAGGGCCCGCCAGCGCAAGGGCCCGGGCCCGGGGCCAGCCGCGCCGAACAAACATTGTTCCAGCTGTTCAGCGATGTCGACCGCAACAAGTCGGGCCTTCTGTCAGAGGGTGAGCTCGGCTCGGCCCTGGTAAATGGAGACTACTCTAAGTTCAACAAGGAGACCGTGCGGCTCATGGTCAAGATGTTTGACCGCAATGGCGATGGCTTGATTGACTACGATGAGTTCACCAACCTGTGGCGCTACCTGCGCGACTGGCGCAAGATTTTTGACAAATTTGATCTCGACAACTCGGGAACCATCAACTTTGATGAGTTCTGCCGCGCCCTGTCTGCTTTTGGCTACACCCTTTCACAGTCGTGCGTCAAGTTCATGTACAACAACTATGCGCACTACGACCGTAACGGCGGGCTCGTCATTTCCTTCGACATGTTTGTCCAGAGTTGCATCAACTTGAAGCGCAACACGGATTCTTTCAAGAAGTTTGACACGGACCGTGATGGGTACATTACGATTGGCTTTGAGCAGTTTTTGATGGAGGTCATCACGCTCAAGTAGCGTTCGGCCGGCCAGTCGGCCCAGTCGAGAGAACCCACCCAGCCTTATTTATATGCTTTGATGCGGAGCACCGGTAATGACACGCAACTGCATTCACGATATAGAGCAGCTTTGCTGAACGTATGATTGATAATATGGAGCGGCAAGCGTGCTGGTGGCACGCTTCCGGTTTGATGCTAGTGTTCATCCGCTGGCATGCTGTCCAGGACTCAGCTTGGACCAGTTCCGCCTGACAATGCCGCCATAATAAATGATTGCGAAAAAGTAGATCAGTAGTTGCTTTAAATTTGCATACCAGCGGCAACATTCAGTAGCTGGTGCAAATTTGTATATCGCCCGGCGCCAGGACTCCCCCTTTTGCTGGCTCACTCCCAGTATCCGCGATAGGAAAAAGATCATCTTGCCATCTGCAAAGTTACCCGGCCCTCACCCCAAATATTTTTTTTTCACTCCAGCCTGAGCCAGAGAGCCACCACCAGCCAACAATAATGACTACCGAATTGCTGTCTGCTGCCGTGGAAGAGAAACCCGTACCGATCCAGTATGATTTTGGATCACTGGCTGTGTTTGATATAAACCAGCTGGAGTCGGCCGATGAAGAGACGTTGAAAGCCACCGCACGAGACAACATCCAGCAGCTCGTGAATCAGATTTTGCATCTGCCTACAAAGCGCACCGTTGACTCCATCAACTCCTCGGGTACGCAAGACTCAACAGCTGTGCTGTTTGAGCTGCCTGTGCCCACTTCAAGGCTGCCCCGCGCTAAGCCGTTGCCCAAACCCAAGCCCAAGACAACCTGGGAGAAGTTTGCCGAGAAGAAGGGCATCCAGAAGAGAAAGAAGGACTCGAATCTTGTGTACGACGAGGCCAGTGGCGAATGGGTCCCCTCGTGGGGTTACCGTGGCAAGAACAAGCAGATCGAGAACCAGTGGATTGTCGAGGTTGACGATAAGCATGTTGGCACTGACAAGGAGTTTGCTGACCCGAGAAAACTGGCTCGTGACGAGAGAAAGAGGCTTGTGAAGAAGAATCAGATTCAGCAGGAGAGAAATCTGCGCAAGGCTGCCGGCAAATAAAGAGGGGATTTTCTGCCGGCCCGCATTTTTTGCCGTGCAGTTGGGATTAGTTAATGCATTGAATGGAAGAATAGGCAAATCGTGGCAGTGGCAATGGAGTAACCGTGGTAGTCGAGCTGTGCTCGATTGCTTGAAGATAGTTGTTTGGAGATTGTTGCTCGAAGATGGTTGGAGGGAGACGATGATGAAAGCCTTCGCTGACTACCTGGACCTGCAGATCACGAGCCAACGGCACAGGTTGCTGCTCCCCCGCGCCGGGCCCTGCTTAAACTTGTTGAGCTCGATCCTGTGCTTAAAGATTATCTCAGACTGCTTCGCGATCGCTCGCATAGGACCCCTGAGGCGTGAGCCGTGCAGGCTGTGTCGTAACGGTCATGTAAGGCATGGCGACGATCGCTAGTGCAGGGGTGCTGAGAGGGGATGAGAGCTGGAGACTAAAAGACCGGAGGCTCGGATACGAAATAGCGGAGAACAAACAAGAAAAGGAATATTGAGAAAAGGGAAATATATATAATTGAATTTGAAACGATACAGCATCCAGGTTCATTAGAGGTTACTAGTTGCGCTCTTAGGGGCGCAAGCAGCAACTACTGGCCTAGTAAGCAGATCACTAAAGTGGTTTACTGGGAGCAGTCCCAGAGACAGGCATAGCATAGAGCCTGGGCAACAAACTGCAGAAGCAATTGGGGGTGGGGAGAAGCACAAGCAGCACCAAGCCACACTAATAGAAGGTCAAACACAGGCGTCCAATTTAGCTGCTATCAGTATCACACATCAAACACAGGCTGCCGTGACTGGCAGAAGCCAATGTCTCACACAGAGACTCCGGATCTCGGCATCCCCGAAACCCCGGAAACCCAAAATAACTCTCCGCGTGCTGCAGCTGGGCTAGGCCCAACCCTGGCTCTAAGCAACACAAAACGGCCGTACCTGGCAGAGGACGTGCCTCAACAAAAATGTCGATCCTTTGCACAGCTAGGAATGTCAACTCGGCGGCTCGCACAGGCCCTCAGGCGGGCGACCCAGCTTTCTGGTAACGCGCCCAACAGGCTGGCGAGATGCGAGTGGGGCCCCTGGCGGCGGAAGAATGGGGCAGCACGCCGTCGCCGCAGCTTCCGCCGCCGCTGGGTCTGGGGACAACTGCGCGATGAATAGGGAAGTTTTGCATTGGCCCCGTTGGAGAGCTGTGCTGTGGACAGGGATGTCGGCAGGTGCACGCGGCCGCAGAATAGGTGAGTTCAGGGGAAGACAGGGGAGGTCAGGGGAAAGCGTTGGAACCGGCAGGAGGCAGACAGAGGGCTCACAACGCACACTTCCACAAGTGCCCTGGAAAAACGCGCCTGCCCCCAGCGCAATGTTCAAAGCACTACTGCGCTTGCAATGCTTCCTCCCAGTGCTTCTAGTGCTTGCAGCGACGCTTCCGATCCCCTTCCGCTGGGAGACGGACGCGCCTGACAGCAGAGATGCGTGTAGTGTGCGTCTGAGCCAGAGGGGGGGGATGCAGAGGGGCCTCTAGTGCTGGCGCCTGCGTAGCCGGTCCTCTGCTGGATCTTGGTGGATCCTGCTGGGTCCTGCCGGGTCCTGCCGGGTCCTGCCGGGACCTGCGGAATCCTGCTGGCTGTGTCCAGCGCGTCTCCCTACCACAGGGATGCCAGCCCGCCAGCCCGCCAGCCCACTAACCCCAGCCCAAACCTCCCAGCCAAGGCTTATCGCCTGTTTGCGTCCACATTCCAAACGGCTCCTCAGGCGGGTTTCAGGCACAAATGAAAGGGCATGAAACGTTTCATCTGTCAGGGACACTCACTAGTTGTTCCGCAACGGTCACGGCCCTGAATTACCCACCTGGACATGTGAGCTGCGAGTGCTGGCACATGACGCTCAGCGTGCTTTGTTTGGGTGGGCCTCTGCACAGGCAGCGCTAGTGGCGGAGCCTCTGGCTTGCGCAGGGCCTACCAGCAGCCCTCTTGTGGGCGGGCGGTTCCAGCACAGGGGAAGAGCGCTGAGCCTGGGCAACTAGCGGGTGGGAGAGAGCACTCAGCGATCCCCCGATCCCCCCTCCCGCAGCCCTTGCCGCAGCCCTTGCCGCAGTCCTGTCGCCAATAGCAATCGTTTCAACTCCGCCCATTCCACACGTCAGGTTTCACTCTCGTTTCATTCGCGACCCTGGTTTCATTTCACCAAGCCATGCGCCCTGGCCACTGCCCCTCTGAGCTCCGACCTGCACCATCTGTCTGACATCCCGCAGCAACTAGCGCTAGTGACTGGCCTCTGACGGCTGTTTGTAGTAGGGATCGGAGGCTGGGAGAAAAGGGCGGCAGCCTGCACTAGGCCACTTGCTGTGCCTACGCAATATGAACTCCCGTGCCCACTTCGGGCTCACTTTGCCATCTTTTTGGAGCATTTGCGGGACCTTTAGGGGGCCCACCTCACGGACTTAGGCTGTGCGCTGGTCAAGGCCTTCGACAGCCGTGGCGAGCAAGTCACCGCCATCGGCATACCGTTTTCTCCAGAATGGGATCTTAAGGCCCAAAGGGGCAAAATCTTTAAAACGGTTTTAGCGAGTTGCAGATGTGGGGCCCTGCCTTGTCCCACTAGCCTCAGGCTGTGCTGGGCGGGCTGGGAGGTACGGGCAGAGACTGGGATGGAAAACGGCGGCCATGTAAGAGAGACGAGAGCTGGTGGGGGTTTCCCGAGGTCCGTTCCCTGTCTCGGCCAAGGCATTTTTGGTAGAGCCATGGGGCCAAGATATCACAAGGCGCGAAAATTAGAGCGCCCAAAACACCTCAAGCACGATTGCACTGCCAGTGGGGCCGGCTGTGGAGTGTACCTGAGAGTGTGGCCCAGGGAGCTTCCAGTACCGTTGAGGTCTGGGCCCGCGCAGCTGGGTTCCCTCCCAGCTGGCTTCTCCCAGCAGCCTCTTCCAGCCAGCTCTTCGCCCCAGCAGAGGATGAGACAACCCGCAGCTAGTGGTGATGGGTGATGGGCCGCTGGATGGGGCTGGATGACGACACACTGCAATGCGGGCGCTTGACAATTTGACAGAAGAACAGAGCCGCCTTACAAGTCCTGGCCTGATCATTCTTTCCTCGGCGGCTACTTGTCCGCTTCCGTTCACCACCTCTGGGAGCCCCAAGCTATTTGCGGCCAATGCCCCAGCCTGGGCCGTGCGCCCTGCGCCCGAGAGGCCCGCCTGCGCCTGGACAGACTGTCAGGATGGTGGAAGCTTCGTGCACTGCCGCGCAGCGAAGCGTGTTTTCGCGCCGAAGCGACTGAAGCGGGCTGGATGCGTTTGCAACTCGGCGCTCGTGTAACCGGTTCAGCCAGCCGGTCTGCACCTGCTTGTGCAGGCAGGTCTTGGTAGCATCAACAGCCCAGCGGCTAGTCACCAGCCTTAGTGGCTAGTGCACAGCAACGACAAAGGCTTATCGCAGTTGATGGTTGCCACGCTAGGGTTCGCAGCCGGCTGTGATTATCGAGTTGCTGCCAAATTCCGGCAGCAGGCCGAAAACTCGCACAAACAATCTCTTCTTTCAAGCCCCTCGATCTCCAGACCTCAACTCCCCAGATCTCTGGAGGCTTCCTCACTAGGCACTGCACAGCACTTACACTACAGGCCCCACGCTGGTGCAGCAGCGTTGCTTTGGCTGATTGCCCCGATTTGCCGGCTGCCGCCTTATACCCGAGCCACACTTCTTAAGTCTCCACAAGCCGAGCTTGCCGTAATGAACCAATTCCCCACTTCTCTGTGCATCACCATTGCGCCTACTGTCTGTGCTCAACTCCCCCGCAACTCTGCCATCCCTCTGCTACCTCTTGCCTGTCTGGCAGTGTCTCAGCCTCACTATCCCTTGGGAGCAAGGTAACCAGAAAAAGTATTTCTGCATCCGCCTGCACGCCCGCTGCGACGCACTGCACCCTGCAGCCATTGCCAACAAATGCGGCATCTTTTTGGGTCCAACGCCCCCAAATCCACAATGACATAGGCCTCCGCGTTGCCCCTTCGCACCCTCCCGAGAGAGGAGTGACCCACATTCCTCGATGCGGTCTTAACTGGCGCCAGACACATTTCTGATGCGGGCAGTATATAAAGCATTTGGAACGGCCGGCAGGCACAGGTTCCAGATCCCAGATTTCTCTCTTTTGCCCACACCAAAAAAATGCCAGATATCTTTGGACTGCCGCTCGAGCAGGCCATCGTTGCCACCTACACCACGTCCTCCGATGCAAGGGCCCCCACCCCTGCTGAGCTAGCTAGGTTCTGTCACCCGGAGCTTGTCCGCTACGTTCCCCAGGTCATGCTCACGTGTCTGAGCTATGTTGACAACCATGTCACGGAAGAGGGCTTGTACCGCGTTGGAGGCGGTACTGCTTCTGTCCAGAGTTTGGAGAAGCATTTGAGAGGTA
This sequence comes from Grinbergsozyma bentonensis, assembly GCA_030561725.1. Taxonomy (NCBI): domain Eukaryota; kingdom Fungi; phylum Ascomycota; class Dipodascomycetes; order Dipodascales; family Trichomonascaceae; genus Grinbergsozyma; species Grinbergsozyma bentonensis. The sequence goes on along the minus strand of JAKTYB010000004.1, from coordinate 42,917 downwards.
AGTTTATCCTAGCCTCGGCCGCAGGCCGGCCTTGAGGTCCCATCCGTTTCTGGGACAGGACGCCCAGCAGCTGGACAATAATTGCTCGGGCGCCGTTGTGCCTGAATTGGCAATTGCCCGACAGCTGGATTTGCTGGGGCGCCGAGAACTTCCTTCTAATGAATAAGGATTGCTGCTATACGCTCATACTAACCCAGACGACTGCTGCTACGACCTCTCCAGCCAAGACCCCCATACCGTCACAACTTACATCAAGCGCTACCTGCGTGCACTGCCAGACGACCTCCTGCCGCTTGACGCTGACTTTGCATACAACCCGCACATGCCGTTTGACCCTCTTAATGACAAAGCCAAGACTGCCCTGACACCCGGCTTCCTGCGGCGACAGCTCAACAGCGTCCCGTTTGCCCACTACGCTCTGCTCCACTGCCTGATTCGACACTTTTGCAACATTGCCGATAATGCCCACCAGAACCGCATGTCTCTAGCCAATCTGGCGCGTGTTTTTGTTCCTACCCTCCGCATCCAGTTTGACGTGCTGCTGACGCTGCTCGAAATGGGGCACGACTTTTGGGCCGACTTTGTGCCCAAGTCTAGACGGCCAGAACTGCCTGCCAACACGCTGCATCCAGTGCACTCCAACTCCACGTCCTCGGCATTTTTCTCGTCAAACGGCGACGAGAATTTCGCCGAGCTGGACTGCCAGCTCAACTCCTACATGAAGCTGTCTGGCGGCTCGTCCATCCCAGACCTCGAGTTTGCCCCGTCCCCCAACACCCCCGACCACTCTGTATTTATTTCCTCCCCCATCACGGACCGCTACGATATTGAGACGACTCTCGGCTACGCTCCGTCAACCGCCTCGGCCGGCGAGGAGTCTATCATGCTCAACGAGTCGGCCATCATTTTTGACTACAAGCAAGAGGTGCCGCAGGTCTCGCCGGTCGGTCGCGACTCGCTGCTGTCGTTCCGCCCCAAAGATCCGTTTGAGACCAAGCGCATGTCTACCATGCCTGCTCGTCCCATGGGCAAGGCCCAAGGCAAGGGCAAGCCCAACAACCGTCGTGTGTTTCTCAAGCCGTCGTAGGTCGAGCAAATACTCCTGCTCGGTGTGAAGCTCTTTATTTATTTTTTCTATTAATCTAATTTGGCCGGTATTCCCAGAATCTTGATCTCGTCTGTAGCCTCCAGCAGGGACCAGTGCTTGGCAGTGCTCCTCAAACGCGCCAAGAAACAATGCATCGTAACTGCAGACTTCGCCGTCTCGCTGAAAAGTTGGCATCCTCACTGCAGAGAACCGTTCATGAGCGTTCGCAGATCGAAGCCCCGCCGATCGCTCCACCACCCACCCGCGATCTGGCCCGCTCCACTGGGTGATGCGGGCACTGCTCCACCACCCCACACAGCCGCTGGGCCACTGGCTGCAACAGTGCGACATCGCTACCGCCGACGAAGGCACCGCTGGCAAACGATACCTGGGCAACCAGATCAGTGAGTTTGGACAGCAGTAGACTATCCAGCTCTATCCAGCTTTCGTCAGCACCTCACATGACCCATATCTAGGGGTGCCCGCCTGATACTGCCAACCCTCCCCTGCATTGGCTTTGCGCCAACTCCGGCGCCAACTTCTATTAGCGCTCCTGGCTTCTATGCTTCAGTCCGCCCTGCAGGTGACAGGGGCTTGACCGCGCGTCAGCTGCTTGCGGCCACTGGGCACCGCAAGGCGGCCACAATAATCAGCCCCGGAAAAGCCAAAAATAAAAAAAAAACACACCGCCAGCACCTGCTGGCCACGCCTTGGAAGGGCCGCTCTATAGATTATCACCTGATCTTTGTTGCGCCGGTCGCCAGCGAGCGTTTCGTTGCCTAGCAGCTGCCGGTGATTCTGGCGCCCAGGAGGCGCCAGGAGTAAAGTCACTAATGCAGGCCCGTAAACCCACGATGCGTGCCACTACCGTGCCTCCCAGTGTGGGCTAGTGCGAGATATCCCCACTGGTCGACAGGTCCCACTAGCCGACCGCGGCAAGCATAGCACTGTCTCTCAGGAATGTGGTTAGCCTGATTGGCCATTGCGGGGCGGTCAGGTTCAAACTCCAGGCTGATGATAGCAGCTCTTCTATTCACTTTCTCCCTCACCCTTTCTGGCCCCTTCCTCTGTCCTCCCCACAGCTCCTCTGTTGCCCTTGTCTCCCCCCGCCCTGACGCACACTGTCTCTGGTAACTCTGCAGCCTCCCACAACACCCACAAACTGCAGGCAATAGTAAGCCTCTACAGCAATGCAGGTCAGCTAATAAATTCGCTGCGCGTACTCTGCCCCAAAATGCGCCGAATCCCGTCGACACCTCCGAGGGCCTGAAATCCAGATCGTTCTCTGCATCGCAAAGACTTCTTCTAATTGCCCCAAGGCCGGCCCGCCGGCTTTCAACAGCCGTGTTTCATTCAGAGACATGCGCTGCCCCAGTGGTCAGCCATGTTGGCAAACGAAACGGACTAGAGGTTTGAACAGCCTGCCAATTGGTCGCCAATTGGTTTGTTGCTGCTTCTCCCGACATCGCACAGACAATCCCAGAAAATGCCCCAGACCACTAGCCTGATTTCCCATCCCCAAGTCCACTCACCAGTAGATTCCCCAAAACACTCCACAGGTCTATTGGGACATCCCTGTTTATCCAGCACTCTATCGGGTTTATGCCCCTAAGCCTGCATGGTCTTACATGGAACAATGTCTCGAAATCTGGGGCGGGCCGGAGGGAGGGCCACCTAAGACCACCAACGCTGTCGGCGCTTGCAATGCCGGGCTGCTCATCTCAAAATAGCTATTTTGTTCTCACGAGTACAGCCTGTATCGGCCAATTAATTATTATCTGATTTTGGTTGGTAGCTTCTCAAGCACCCTCCTTCTATAGGCAGCTGGCCAGCCATTTTCTACGAGTCTCCATTCATGGTCCACGACGGCTCTTCATACACACTGAGGCTCTCAAGCTCCCGCACAAAAAACTCAACGGTCTTGTCAACGTGCCCGCAGTCTTGCAGACACTCACGGAACCGCCGCTCGTGGTAGAACTGTATCAGCGCCCGCAGCGCAACTTCCTGCGCATAAGCATCCTGCACCTCAGCCGTAACATCATTACCAATCAGCCAGTCGTCCCTCAGCTTGCCATTGCAGTGCAAGTAAATCGCGGAAATAATATCCATGTTGCCATACTTCCACTTTTTGCCATTGTACTGTACCTGCTCCTTGAAAATGGACAGGCAAATTTCCCACAGATCCGGCTGGTAGATGGCAAACACTTTCTTGAGTGTCGTGTTGGGCAGGTCAGCCACTATCACCACCCGCTTCGTCTTGCCACTGATGGTCCAATGTAGGACTTGCAGCAAATTGATGGTCGTGAAGAGGATACGCTGATTAAAGTGCTCGACCACAGTTCCGTCCTCGGGTACATCGACGCACTCAGGTGCCGCCGTCACGCCATAAAAGTCATTGGCATGCTCAGATAGCTGGCGACAGCGCTCAAAGAAGAGCAGGCTGCTGTCATCGGTTGTCAACAGCATGTTGAGGAACATGTCGTGCGAGTAGAGAAATCGAAACACCAATAAATAAAACCGATCGTCAAACAAAATTGAACACAGAAACTCAAACTTGAGCACATGCGATACCTTGTACCATCGACATAAAGTATCCAAGATACTCGACACGACTTTGGCAGTGATCTCGTTGCGCCGACGAGTGCTATGCCCACTTTCCAGCTCAAAAGACGACGAACACGCCAGCAGTTGCTTCAGCAACACGTATATTAGGCTGCCAACAGACGAGAGGGTCCCTTTGTAAAAGTCATCAACCCGCTTCAGACGCGCACTCACATTGTCAAAGTCATCGGTCTCCGATTGCGTCTCGCGATCCTCACTGTCTGCTGTATCAGAAACCCAGCCACGCTCGGTCTTCATAAAGCGCTCGCGCTCATTCCACATCTGATGGTCGCTCGGAGTTACCTTGACGCGAGAAGCAAACAGCTCTCCAGCCTCCTGAATGGCCTTGGGAACCTCATTTCCATCGGACGGAAAGAGAAAAGGGAAAGACGGGTTAGTGAGAAACATGGACTTGCGCACTTTCTGCCCTGCAGCAACAGCAGGGCTAGAAGGCGGCGATGGAGCGGGGGTCGCAATATGTGCTGCGGGTGGTGGCAGCGAAGCATTGCCCTGCTGAGCATGGGTGGGCCGTACCACCTGGATAAAGTGGGCCACAGACGTGTCGTTTTCATATGTTACCGGCAGCGCGGATGGCGGGGCGTCGTAAAGTGGATAGCGTGAGATGATGTCTGAGCGAAACGCATGATAGTCAATAGCAGATGCTGAGATGGATTGCGGGTCATTTTGCGCGCTGGCAGGCGGCACAGAGTCGTTTTCTGGCGGTCGAGTGTCGCCTCTGGGCGGTGTATCCGGAGCCGCATCAGAAAACACGGGCTCCGCCCTGTTAACATAAGGTAGATCATAGAGGTGGTGGACGTGCATGTCGGCCATCTTCAAGTCATAGTAGGAGCCAAACAGAGCCAAGAGAGATTTGGAAAAGAGCTGAAACAGCTGCAGCGTAAATTCTGGGCTAACAGAGGAGTTCCAGCGAATGCGGCAAATTAAGTCATTAAGATAGAGTAGCCAGTTTGGAGCCAGCTTGTCCAAATAAGCTGGAAACTCGGGGTCGTCACGGTGGGTGTCAATGCAGAGATAAAGAATAGTCATGAGAAGGTGGAGCTTGGAAGTAACCACGCCAGAATCCAGCTGAGGGCCGTCGGTGTCTAATCCCACGTCCTGGCTGGGCGTCAGCGTCTTGTCTGCGAAGAAACGGAATCGCTCATACAGCAGGCCAAACAGAGGGCTCTTGTAGATGAGCTCAGTGTTTGATTTAATTGTATTCAAATGCTGAGTGGCGGTGGATGCGTCCACAAATGAACCACAAGCAATATAGGAGAGGCAGAGCAGAACGCAGTACTCTGAATCGCGGTAGCCCGAGAATAAGGACTCCAGCATTTTGCGCTTCTTGTGCACATTGTAGTCGTTCCACTTGGTCCTGCCAAAGCGCATTTCAAACTCGTTCCTCATCTCTTTGAGAAGCTCTCCATCCTCGTATGTGAACCAATCATTTATCTCCGTTACAGCGTCAAGAGAATCGTTTCTCGTGTATTTGAGAGTCAAAACATTGGCGTAGCGCGAGCCGTCGGCGCCTGGTGCCGAGGACTCGTTTACAGAGTTTTGTCTTCTGCGTGTAACCACGCGTTCTGAGAACTGCTGGTCTTGCCGGACCTCGTCCACGGCGATTTCTCCTTCGTCGGTCATTTTTGACCCTCGTGGCGAAGATGGAGGGGAGTGGCGCGGAGTGGCGTGGAATGGGGCCATTGCGGCGTGAGCGGCGTGGGACTGGCGTGGACGTGGCGCGGGTGTGGATGTCAGAAAGCGGCAATTGTGGGGCATCGAGGAGATGATGCACACACATTGTGCTCAGAGACTGCTGATTCGCCGTGCCCAGAACTGAGGGTATAGCAGAGCCTGATCGAAAGCTGCTTCTCCGCGATCTCCAGCAGGGCTTGGTCAGGGTGGCAGACATGGGGGTGGGATTCTGGTCAGCAAGACCGGTTGCTAGACGATACTCAAGACAGGTAAACTAGAGTGATAGCACAGCCGAACCCCTGCCAGCGCCCATTCCGACCTGATGCTTGTGCCTTACCAGCCTGTGCACGGCTCTTGGGCTTCCAGAGGCATCGATTCCTTCCCAGACGCGCCGCCGCCGCCAGTTGCCGAAAAAAGCAGGCTGGGCATCGTGGAGTTAAGGGGGAAATCTCCGACCTTAGAAACCACAATGGCCCAGAAATGTTCATTGCTGCTCATAATCACGAAAATAAACGCGCTCTGAATGCTCCAGCCTCCTAAAAACCCCGGGCACTTGCCCCTCTCTCCCCTGCCCAACCCCACCCCTGGGACCGACTGCCGCCCTAGCAATTTACTGCACCCCAAGGTACGCTGGACGGCTATAGGTCCCATCGCCTTATCCTGCCGTTAGCTCCTGCATGACTGACGCTTCGCCAACTCTTGACGTTAGAGACCTGGGCCGGCGAAAACAAACACCAGATAAATAGGCCCCCGTGTCGCTGGCCAAAATCCAGATAAGCTCGCGGTAACAATGGTCATGGATCGCCCGTATTCCCTGCATAATGTATCTGACTCGCGCGAACTGCGCCGTCGCTGCCAGTCTCTCAACTACGCGTCGTGGGGCAAGGGGCTCTCCGAGGAGCAGTATCTCGAAAGAGAAGCTCGTATTGCCGCAGCCATCAGGGCTGGTGGAGACGATATAAGCTATTTTGCACTGCAGGACGAAGAGGGTGATATTTTGTCGGCCTGTGAGGTCTTCACGGCCCACCACGCCCTCTGGAACGGCCCGGCGCCCGAAACGGCCGGCGAGCCGCGCCGGCTCCGCAGTCTCCAGTTCCACACCCTGGGGGGCGTCTTCACAGCCCCCAAGCACAGGGGCCAGGGCTACGCCAAGCACATGCTGCGGGAGGTGACCAACAAATTCACTTCGGGCGACCGCGAGGGCCGTGAGGCGATGGTGCTGTACTCGGATGTCGGCGACTACTATGCCCAGTTCGGGTTTACTGTGGTGGATACTAACACTCTCCTGTTTGACCTGCCTGAAGAGGTCAGCCGAGCGTCGGCAACTAGTGACCCCGCAACTGTGCTGCTGACCAAGCCTGAGCAGCTCATGCCGGTGGCAGACTTGGCAGCAGCCAATGTCAAGGCAAGGCTGCTTGAGAAGTCCACTCCGCCACGCTCTGTTGCGCTTATTCCCACAGCACACACCTTCGCTTACTTTTCTGCCCGCTCCTCCTGGGTTGGACAGTGCCTCGACAGGCTACCGGCCGACCAGCAGTGCTCGTTCGGAGTGCGGCTGTCGGAGGCAGCCGAGGCTCCAACGCTCATGTGGTTCCATGACTGGGCTGGAAATGCTCTCAAGATTGTTCTTTTTGCCCTGCCTGCCGGTCTATCTCCACAGGCGGCAACCCAGGCGACGGACAAGCTGTTGCAAGCTGCTATCGCCGAGGCCCGTGCTCACAAGCTCACCAAGCTCTACATGTGGCCGGGGGATGTGCCAGAGGCGGTTGGCCAGGCGCATTTTGAAGGCAGTGGTTGGACGGTCCAACAGCGCGACTCGTCTCTGCCTGCAATCCACGGTGACCTTCATTGGGTTCATGGCTTTTGGGGCTGGTTCTAATCGCCGTCTCACAGCAGCCTGGGCCATACGTAAATCCGCATTAACAGTCTCGGAAAAACAAAAACATTGTTGGGGCACTGCCCCACATTTCACACGGTGGGAATCCCACCCCCCCCCCCAGCTAGAAAAATTCAAATAAATAAATTTACAAGCCGTGAAATTTATCAGGTAGAACATCACTGTAAATGCCGACAGAAGCAGAGCCCAAAGCCCAGAGCCCGGACGTCGAGGATAATGGCCTTTCTGAAAAGGTCCGCATCGTAAGTATTAACTGCTTTTTCTCATTCTTTCTCTTCTAGAAACTAACACCAGATTCCCGAGGGATCCACTGACGATGGCAAGGCCATGACAATTGAGATTAACGGTGAGGATCACACACTGGGCAACGCCCTACGCTACATGATCATGAAGAACCCCCGAGTTGAGTTTTGTGGCTATTCTATTCCCCACCCGTCCGAGACCAAGATGAACATTCGCATTCAAACTTATGAGGATGACGATAGCTACGGTGCCATGCTGGCCCTTAAAAAGGGCCTCAAGGACCTGGTTGATCTTTGTAATCATGTTGAAACAACGTTTGAGGAGGCCAAGGTTGCTGCTGCCTAGCGCGATGGCTACCAGGTCCTGGGTTATAAACACTATTTATACATGGTTGGCGATGATTCCGCTTGCCTATTTGAAATACATTGATAGTATTCTACGGTAGTATTTTTGCTAGTATTCTTAGCATGTTGTTCAGCCTCAGTCAGAATGTAGAAGCCCTTTCACCAGCAGGCAGCGATAGGGCGGCGAGCACCTGCTGTGTATTCGCTTAGGTAGCATGCGCTTCGCACGCTGACAACTAGGAGCCCGATTATTTTGCGAAACAGCCTGCACATTCGTTACCACCAATTGGTCTTGCAAAAGCAGTTTGATTACTCATTTCAAGCACCGCAATTTTCAAATGCTCACTCTTTCTCCCGCCTCCCTCAATACCTTCATCTTCATCCCTTCTCTCTGCCTTCCAACTCCAGCCTCCCATCACATCTCCGACGCGCCTCCCCTCCAACTCCACTCTCCCACCTACACGTGGACTGGATCAGAGGCATGAACTTCCTGTCCAAGACACTCAGTTCTCTCACAGGGCCATCCCTGCCATTCTATGTTGGGGAGCCTATCGATACGTCACACATCACCTCCATATGGAGCATCCATCATGGAACGCTTAAACTAAACTCCACAAAATGCACCGTGTTTGTCTGCGAAAACGAACGGTACTTGGCGGTAGCCAAAAACATGCATTCCAAGCTTAAGAAGCTGCGTATTCCCGGTGTTCTCAAGCTCCTAGAGTCTGTGGAAACTGACTCTGCCGTCTATATTGCAACCGAGGCTGTCACACCTCTCAATAACTGCATATCCCATTTCAGCGATGACACAAAGCTGTGGGGCTTCTACCAGATTATATCAACCGTTGCCTTGATCAATAAGCAGGGGTCTATCGTGCATGGTGGTATCTCGTCTTCCAGTGTCTTTATTACGCACTCGGGCTACTGGGTGCTCGGCGGCATGGAAGTCGCCAGCCAAATGCCCGGCGAGCAAATAATTTATCAGTATGCAACGCTGATTCCTGGCCTAAGTAGTTATTTCCCGCCAGAGGTAGCTAAAAATGGCTTCAGTGGTGCCAGCAAGTCTCCGTATGTCGTTGATGCCTACGAGCTGGGCGTTCTCCTGTACGAGATTTTCAACGGCAGTGTGCATGGCGTCTCACCCACAAACCGCGGCAAAATTCCCCAGCATGTTGCTTCCTTCTACAAGGGCCTAGTCAACGCCTCTCCGAACATGCGCTACGTGCCAGAGAAGGCCCAGTCCATTGGTACCGAACCTCTCACCCGAAACGGCTTAACAGCTGTTTCTGAAGGTATAACCAACCTCTCTCACTCTGACAACATCACCGGACAACTCCCGCAAATTGCCAGTACTCTCCCCAAGTTTCCAGCTCAGTTCAGACACTACGAGATTCTGCCCCAGCTTCTGAAATGCATTCAAATGACAATCTCTCCCAATTCCGGCTCAATGAACCCAGCTGCCACTGTCACCAGGCTACTAGAACTGGTATTGGCGGCAGCAGATGGATTATCGGAGCAAGAATACAAGGAGAAAGTTGTCCCCTGCCTTGTTGCACTCTTCCAGTCCCGTGACAGAGCCATCCGACTCGACCTTTTGAAAAACATGACCAAGTTTATTGGTTTCCTCGATAAAAAGATTGTGTCAGACAAGATTTTTACGAGCTATGCGACTGGATTCACTGATACTGAGCCCCTCATTCGCTCCCAGACACTTCAGACTGTCAGTTTGCTCACTGATAAGCTTAGCGATCGTATCATCAACGGCGAGCTGCTGAGACATCTTGCCAAAGTGCAAAACGACGTCGAGCCAGACATGCGTGCTAACACCACCATATTACTCGGCAAAATTGCCCACATGTTTGCCTCTAACTCGCGGACGAATGTGCTTGTCGCTGCGTTCTCCCGCGCTCTCAAAGACAGTTATGAAAAGTCTCGTCTAGCAGCACTCATGGCCGTCTCAGCAACTATTGATTTATATCCCGTTGCTGATTGTGCTGCCAAGTTTGTTGGATTGGTTGCTCCAGCTCTTTTGGACAAATCACGAACTGTGCGCGACCAGGCAAATCTTACTCTCGATCTGCTCATGAAAAAGATCCGCGTCGAAGCTGCGCTCATGGACGAAGGAAAGTCGACTAACACATCAGTGGCTGGAAATGTTTCCTCGTACTTATTCAACAATGGCAACCGTCCCGATTCCAGTACATCCACTAAATCTGAGCCTGCTGCATTAAACGGTAATCCGCGCGAAATCCCACCAGTTGTTTCGCAAACCACCACTTCTACTCCAGCTCCAGTGGCTTTGGCTGAGCCAGAAACCGAGCCTGTGGCTGATCTCAGTGGCTGGGGTGATTCTTGGGATTTGCCAGAGGATAACGATTTTGGAGAAGACGAAGTTGAAATTGAAGAGAAAGTGAAGGATCTTGATCTGGAGCCAGAGGAAGATGGTGAAGCTGACGGATGGGACAACTGGGCATGAACCAACAATAATGAACAATTGGGAAAGTTGTTTCACCTCCTATCTCGTCAAGTCTTGAGACAAACAGCAGTATCAAACATTTTGTATACATTGGTATACTTGTATCACAATTACCATTTTAATTCTATCAATAACTTATAATAATTTTTGGATTGCCAAAAGCTTAGAATCTGTTGCTCTTGAGAGGAGCAGAGTTGGCACCCGAGGCAAAATCGCGCTTGCCGTAGCCACCGCGACCGCCACGGCCACCACCACCACCGCTGCGGTAGCCACCCTGTCTGTAACGGTTACTGGTGTAGCCACCGCCACCGTAACCACCTCTGGGACGACCCATCTCGGCCAAACGAGGGTCAATCTCCTGCTTAGCCTCAGTGAGAACCTTGACAAGGTCACGAGCCTGCTTGGAGTTGGCCTCGGTGAAGAAAGTGACAGCGGTACCCTTGGCACCAGCACGACCGGTACGACCAATACGGTGGACGTAGTCCTCCGAGTTGCTTGGGTAATCGTAGTTGATAACGTAGTTGATACCCTTGACATCTGTGTTAGTGATTAAATTCAGGCGCGCATTAACAGCGACCATGAATCGAAGATGGCGAGGCCAGCTCATAACAAAGAACTTGTCGAGCTTTAAAGCATATCAGCAGTGCGCACAATGTATCACAAGGTGCAGTAATAAGCGGACATAACAAAAACAGAATGAATAGTGTTCACATTGTGCGGTCTTGCATTGCAAGACCGGTCATGCCGCATCAAGCCATGAACGGGCTTGCATTGCAAGATCGCACACTGCTCTGATACGAGGAATAGAACTAGCCACAATGGCATTGATCATCGCTGCACTCAGCTGTCAAAACAATGACAGCCAAAGCTCCCCAATATCGCAGATAAATAAACGCTGTGACGGATTCAAATTCAAAAGAACCTCCAGACAATTGGCAGCCAGTGCCAGACATTAAAAAATCGGTGCAATAATGGGACGACAGCAAACGCTGTACTTTCAAAGCGGAAAATATTGACTTTTCACTTTAGTCAAAAATAACGTGACATGTAATGTCACTTTCAAAGTTCATACTCCGTCCAACCCCATCTAAGGGACATAGATCGCTGTGTTAGTAGAGTGGTAGACATTCGTCTGCCACAAGTAAGAATACTTACCAATACCTCTGGAAGCAACATCAGTAGCAACCATGATAGGGCTCTTGCCAGACTTGAACTCATTCAGGGACCAGTCACGCTCACCCTGACCCTTGTCACCGTGGATGCCAAGAGCCGGCCAGCCGTCCTCTCTAAGAAGATGGGTAATCTCATCAGTGACACGCTTGGTACTAGCAAAGATGAGAACCTTGGAAGTCTTGTCTTCCATGGCCTTCTCAAGATGCTTGATAAGACGGTCGCGCTTTTCGTACTGAGGGATAACTTCAACAATCTGAGTAATGTTGTGAGAGGCAGACAGCTCAAGAGAGCCAACAGTGACCTGAATGGGGTCATCAAGGTAGTCTCTGCAGAGACGCTGGACTTCCTTGGGCCAAGTGGCCGACCACATGAGGGTCTGACGATCAGGTCTGATCTGATCAATAATCTTTCTGATTTGAGGCTCAAAACCCATATCAAGCATTCTATCGGCCTCATCGAGAACCAAGTATGTCACACGCTTGAGGTTGGTCTTACCCATCTCCAGCATATCAATCAGACGACCAGGAGTGGCAATGCAAATCTCAACACCTCTGGAGAGGTCTCTGATCTGCTGGCCCTTGGGGACACCACCGTACACGCAGGTGTTGCGAATGTGCGAAGACTTGCCAAACTTGGAGCACTCAGTCTGAATCTGGACAGCCAGTTCACGAGTGGGGGCCAGCACAAGGCAGACCGGGCCATCGCCGTGAGAGAGAGGAGGCTGAGCATTGATATGAATGATGGCAGGAATGCAGAAAGAAAGAGTCTTACCGGAACCGGTGGAGGCAATACCAATCACATCACGACCAGAGAGAGCCATGGGCCAACCCTGGGCCTGAATGGACGTGGGCTTCTCAAAACCCTGAGCCTTGATCTCCTTAAGAAGAGCCGGCGGAAAACCAGCCTCGTCAAAGGATTCGATGGGCTTGGGAATGTCGTCACCCACCAGAGTCATCTGGTTGTCCTTTCTGAACTTGGTCACATCAGCCATGGAGCGCTCAGCAACAGCTGGGGCTTCCTTGTAAAAGTTCTTCTCAAACTTAGGCAGCTTTGACAGGTCACTGAAGTCAGGAGCAACAAGCTCCTGTCTGGAGTTGAAGTTACTACGGCCACCATTGCCGCCGCCGTAACCACCACGACCACCGCCGCCGTGGCCACCACCGTAACCGCCACCGTAACCGCCGGAGCGCTCACGGTAGCCACCGTTGCCACCGGTGCCGCCGTAGCCGCCACGAGAGCCATAAGAATCACCTTGTTCGTAAGTCATTTTATTGTTTTTGGAATGAGTGATATTGAAGAAACATCCGGGGGAGAGACTAGCGTTAAGTAGTGAATTTTTTTGGTCACCCACCGCGATCAAAATTTTTTTTTGCGATGAACATTGCTTTTTTAAGCTGGAACAAGGCATTATGTGACACCGATAATTGGGCTGTGTGGCTAAAGCCGTTGGTTGAGCCTGCAGTTGTAAAAGACTTTCAAGAAGAGGAGTAGCATTGAAACACACAAATATAAAGGACTTGCTGAATTAGAATTGATATTTAGGCTTATTTGACTAATCTGTTTTTTTCTAGTGGGCAACAGTCTCACTTATTGTCTGCTGCGCCCTTCAGTGTCGCCGCGCCGCTGCGCCGCGGCACTGACATTCCACATACAGATCTTTCACACAGCCGTGCATGCAATAGCTTCTCTTAGTACCGAAGAAGGGAACGAGATCCCGAGTAGACGACAGCAGTAATGCAATTGTACAAATCTAAAAATACCTATAGTCTCACAACAATGCTTGGCAAGTCGGGCACATCCTCATCCTGTTCGTCGTCAGCAAGGGCATACAGAGTCAGGGTCTTAGCGCCCGGCTCAATCTTCTTTTTGCTCACAGTCTCCACGAGCTCGGGAAGCGTCAGGCCAAGTCTCTCCTTGACCTTGGCCGGCGGGTGGAACATGGCATAAAGCAACGTAGAACCGCTTGTCAGCATGCTGATCTCAAGGCCCTCTTCCTTCTTGAACTTGTCAAAGAGACCTTGCAAGGTAAGGCTGCCGTCCACAACAAATCTGTCCCAAATTACATCGAACTTCTTTCCATTGTACTCCTTCTTTTGAGACGCAATAGGCTCCGAAAATCCAAAAAAGGGAAGAGCAAGATTGACAAAGCCATTCTTATATTGCTCGATATCTCTCTTGCCATCAATAACCTTGTAGAGTTCCAGGCACACAAGTCCAGTCACCAAAGCAGTGGTAGTGGCAATGGCCGGAATGATTCTACCGGCAATGAACTTGGTCTTAGACTTGTCCGCAGGCTCAATACCGTAATTCAAAGCACGTAGATTCGAAGAAGCATTGATGAAGTCAATGTGATGGTTGGTGTCATCATCCTTCTCAAACTCAACAGGAATCAAGCGGAACCCAGCAAGAGAAGATGCTGGCGGGAGCTTGCCAGCAAGCTCCTTGATAACATCCTGGTCTTCCGGATCAGCCTTCGTACGAGCCGACTCAGCGGTCTCGTTCTCGTCCGTAGAAATCGTCACGGAAGAAGCAGGAGTGAACTCAGGAACATGAACCTTGGCTAAAACCTTCTTGTATTGGTCGAGTGAGAAATCCTCACCCTTCAAGCCATAGTTGAAGGCGTGCAAGTTTGCAGCAGCAACAATAAACTCCATATGTGTCTCATTGTCAGGGTCAAAGGCAAGTGGTGTTGGAGGTCGCTTCGGACCGCTCCAGAATGGTTGACCGCTAGAAGTAACAAAGTCCAATGGAAGAGTGAAAAGAAGCTGCTTGATGGCGTTGACATAATTCTCCTCAAATTTCAATCTGGCCCATTCAATGCATTGCTCAAAAGTCAAAGGCTTCTCAGGTCCAAGGTAGTTGTAGATAGTCTCCAAAACGCCCTTGATGTCGACGGAGTTTTTCAGAGTTGATTCCACATAGTTTGGCTGAGAAAGGTAGAGGTTGACATTTTCAGGGGCCTCAGTAAACAACTCCTGAAACTGAGCCTTTGCCCATGCAATGGTATGATCAATCTTGTTTGGGAAAGATCGAAGAGTACACAGAGGAATACCCTTCTCTGGAGGGTCCACAGAAGAAGAGTAAGATTCGGTCAGATCTGGGATAACCACCTGGGTGTTACCCTTGGTGCCCAGCGTACCACTCTCCAAGAGGGGCTTCTTGTAGAAGATACAGCGGCTGTCAACGTACTGCCTGGCTTCAACGTTGTCCAGAGCATTGACAACAACATCGAGCGATTTCCAAAAGGCCTCGTTGAACACAGTATTTTCAGTCTCTTGGCAAACCTTATCCTGCTTGGCCACGATGTGACCATCGAGGTCTGGGTTCATGGCAATCACAGCACCAGCAGCAACCTCTGATTTTTGATGACCGACATCCTTGGGTCTGAAAAGAAACTGTCTATTCAAATTGGACTTCTCAATAGAGTCATTGTCTGTGACATAGATTTTACCCTCGGGACCGGCACCAACGCCCAGCATGGCAAAGTTTTTGAGCATCTCACAGCCAATTGCTCCAGAGCCAACAAGAAACACTTTCTGGTTTTGAATCTTGTCAACAAAATCCTTGCCAAATACAGCCACAATTGGATCGTAGCGGCTTCCTACAGGAGCACAATCATCTGCAGTTGGCTTCTTATCTGGAAGAGACTCAAGAGAGTCCAAATACATCCATTGCTTGATGGGGGTGAACTTTCCAGAGCACGCCTTGAGAACTTCCTGCGCTACGAGACCACCAAATGTGGCAGCCATGGGTGAGAGATAACCTTGAGCCTGGTATGCGAGTTCTGAGAGGAGCTTTGTATCAATCTCGGCCTCTCCCAAAATATCGGGATACTCTGATGCGACATTCTTCGCGTACTCGAGGAATTCTCTAGCATCTTCCTCGTTTCTGGGCCTTGGTAGACGGCCCTCGTTCTTATTTTGAAATCCATGCAAAGCAAGGAATCCAACATGCAGTTGCGAAGGACGATCGAACTTGGCAAAGTCCGAAATAAGGAATTCTGGCTTCCCAAGCTGCTGGGCAAGGCTCTCAAAGCTCATCTTGAGCGGCTGCTTGACCTGGTGGAATTGACCACCCTTGATGTATTTGCCCTTACCAGCAACGGCAGCTTCGCCAATTGAAAAGGTGAAGGGACCATTAGTGGTAATTTTGTACTCTGAAGTTAAATCGAGACCCTCCACCTCGGTGAATTTGACAACATCGCCATCAGAAAGGCCGTGCCTCGTTTCGTCCAGGCAGACAACAGTGCCGTTGGAGTCTATCTCAGAAACAATACCACTGAGAGCTTCCTCACCCGTCGGATCGACGACTGTGAAATTGGCACCATTGTCTACGAAGACCTGGCCAAACAGGCCACGAATGTCCGCAGAAATATACGAGATATTGGCGTCATGGCAAACAGCAGCAATCTGAGCCTGTCTCTCTAAAGAAGTATCAGTCAGCACAACGACTTGGAACTTTGTGACTGAAGCTGCGGTAACTTCGCTGGCGACAGAGATGGGAACATAGCTGTTGAGTTCGGTAAGACGGGCCAGTGACACCTGGTCTCTGGGCTTGCCGACGTCAGCCGGGGTGAGGAAAAACTGAGCGGCAAGATCTGGGAGCTCTACAGGTGAGGGATCATAAATAGAGATGGACTTGACACCTGCAAGAGCAACATTTTTGGCAATCTCAATACCGAGGCCCTTGAGACCGACAATAAGAACGTTGGAGTTGGCCATCTTCTTCATAGCCTCCTTGCCCAAAACGTAGAGCTGACGAGAGTAGAGAGACTCGTCAATCTCATCGGGCTTGTCAACTTGCATGGCGGACATGGTTTGTTGAGCAGAGTGTAGTGTGAGTGTGTTGTAAGCAGCTAAGTTGAGCAGATGGCCTGTGGCGGCGGGGGACGTGGAAGGGTAGCCGGTGCTTATTAACGGCCGGGTAACATGGTGGGGCACAGCGGACGAAGCCCGGAAGAATCTTCGGTGAGATTCCATCGGAATATTAGCAAGATGGAAAATAAACTTGCTGTAGAATGTTTGGAAGCCTAACATGGTATCGTACATATTTTTGTAAATTTGATGGCCTGAATGGGCACTTTGGGTCGTTGGTCTGAGAAGCCGCTGACGCGGATGCGCATCGCCTTGGCTGACAGCAGCGGCAGTAGGAGACAGGGGCTGACAACGACATGAACAGAAAGAACAAGGCTCCACCAATCTTACTCACCAATCTGAGTACAAAGCTATAAAAATAGGAAAAAATTAATTAAAAAAAGAAGGCTGGATGAACTGGTGAAGATCGAGGCTCTGATGAAGCCTACCATATAACAAGTGTTTCCTTTGGTAAACGTGTCCTAGCAACATCATCCTTTGTTGAGTCGGCTGGGACTTGCCAAGCAACTCACATTTAGTGACTACCAGTGACAACACCCACTACTCCGCACCTGGAGTAAAAGGAGCTCAACCCTACGACACCCGCCTAGTGCATTAAAAGTTTAGCTTCTCTTCAGACAGCGTACAATGGACGCCTCGCGCAAAGTCAACATCTATGAGGGCATCAACAAGGTGAGTTTGGTGGGATCAGCGTCCACCTCAAAGCGCGGTAAGTCGGCAGGCTTTTACTGCGAGCATTGTGATCTCACTTTCAAGGACTCCATTCAGTGGGCAAACCATCTAAATGATTCCAGTCATCTGTACAAGGCGGGTGTGGTGCTTAATACACGCAGAGCCAGTCTGAAAGACGTCCAAGAACGTCTTGAGATGCTCAAGAAACGCCAGGACGTTCCCCAGTATAATGTGATGGAGCGGATAGAGGCATTTCGGGCTAGAGAGAAAGCTGAGAAGCAGGCCAAGGCCAAGGAGCGGAAGCGTAAGAGACAGAGAGAGCCTGAGAGGACAGAACATGAGGATGACCAAGAGATGATGGCTGAAATGGGCTTTTCCGCGTTCAAGTAGCGGTGTGCGATGCAACAGCTGAACTTCCCGCTCAATCTGGTGGGTCTTGCTACGAATAGTTTTCCGGACAGTTCGAAAAGGACATTATAAGTCAGTGTCTACTTGGCTCTGCATTCTGCGGTCAAGAACTCGTGCGCTCGCTACACGACAATTGGACTAATCAGCGAAAATGACCCAAGATGCAGCCCTTTGAGCTATTTACGGCAAGCCTCCGCCACACTTTAGGCTGGTTCGCAGCTGTGCCTGAGCAGCGCCAAGCCCGCCCTGGAACACACATCATCGTTATTTTACTGGATCCTCTGAATTTATTGCCCTTTCTGGTGAGAACCAATGCCTGGACAGGTTAGCGGCGGCCATAATGGAACCAGGTGATGCGAAACTCAACACTGTTTTAAAGAGGTCTCCCCACGGCAAGGGACGACGTAGACAGGGTTTGAAGAAATGCAAATGGGCCGTTAGGTTCGTCGGACTCCGTCAATGCCGAGTGCCACTTCGACCAGCGACCGCCTTATCGCTTCTAGCCGTTGCCTGCTGGCTGCCAACAAGCTCACTCTAGGACCAGCCCCTCGCGTGCATCTTATTCCCGATCCTGTACTTGCAGCCGTCCCAACCATGCACTGAAGGGGACAATTGCTTCCAATAAGGGCAGTGGTGGCTGCAAAGCGTGCGTCGCGCAAAGTGCTCCCAGCGCGCGCCAGTGACAACGAAGGCGCTGATAGTCCCTCTCAAGCGTCAATCCTTTGCCGTATGCTGACTACCCATGAGAGACGGGGGCAATTGACAGGGTTGGCCGCAGCGGCAGCAGCAACACGCTCTAGCCACCATCTGGCCACTCCGCCATCCACCCACAGCCCAGTTCTGTGCGTCATGCGACATATTATGGCAATTTATATATATTTCTCATGCTAACAAGTGTGTAACCAGATAGGATCTTTCCCCAGTATAAAAAGCAGGTTATAGTCCCCCGCGTGCTACCAGCGAAGACATTTTTTAGGGAGCTCCGCACCTACGCGCCATAAAATAAAAAAAAACACCCTGTCGAGAGACCTAAAAAAAAGTTGCAGCCACCTCCCACCCCAACCCTCCTCGAAATACCTGACACGTTTAAGGCCCAGCTCTCACGCACAACCCAAACCTGGAACTTTGCGTGTCAACAAAAATAGCGATTGGCAGCAAACTTTGTTTAGACAAATTAGCAGCCCCTGCCCAGCAGATTGATAATGAAGACGACGGAAGACAAAGGCGGTGGTGGAGCTGAGCTTCTGCCGAGCGCTGAAATCCAGCCGTTCCCGCGTCTCGCTGCGCCCCAAATCGTCCTTGACGCGGATGAGGCCCAAGATGCCTTCGACATGAGCTCAGCGTCTGGAGCCCTGCGCCCTGGATCGCCTGAGAAAAAGCCACTGGGTACGCTGGGACTCGAATCTCCGCCACAGCCTTTCAAACCCAAGCATCGCAAACGCAACTCTTCCATCTATAATCTTGGCCATGCTATTGGAATGAGCGTTGCAAACTCGTCACACTTAGCCCGCAACAGGGCTCGCTCATTATCTGCGTCCTCGCAACAGGCTCTCAAAGTAGTGGCCCCGCCTGTCTCAGTGCCGCTGCTGGTAATGTGTCTCGCGTGGTATGCCACTTCGGCTATCTCAAACAATATCAACAAATCCATCCTCGACCGCTTCCCCTACCCCGTAACGCTTTCCATGGTCCAGTTTGCGATTGCCGTTGCGCTCGGCGTGTTTACAATCACAACCGCCCATCGAAACCGCTCCTTCTACGATTCTCTGCCGCGTGGTATTGTCTCTCCGCATGGCCTCAAGGCGCCAACCTGGGATATTCTCAAAGCCACCGTGCCCATGGGCTGCTTCCAGCTCTCCGGCCACATTTTCAGCCACATGTCCACGACTCTGCTGCCAGTCTCCCTCGTGCACACCATCAAGTCGCTGTCGCCGCTGTTCACTGTCGCTGCCTACCGCACCTTTTTCAGCGTCACCTATTCCCCACACACATACCTATCTCTTGTGCCGCTCACCATCGGCGTCATCATGACTTGTGCCACAGAATTTTCTGCTCACTTCACTGGCGTGCTCTACGCTCTCATCGCAACGCTCATTTTTGTGTCGCAAAACATGTTTTCCAAGAAACTGCTGACGCCAACTGCTAACAGCAGCGGCGAGGACGGCGGGCATAAGTTTGACAAGCTCACAATTCTCTGCTATTGCTCATCGCTTGCATTCCTCTTTACATTCCCCGTGTGGTTCTTTTCAGAGGGCATTGACCTACTGTCAGGTGTCATTCGTCTGCCCCATCTCATGCCTGAGACTCTGGCCGGTGCCCAATCCATGCATGGCACTGTGTCTACTGCCTCTCTCACTATGCTGTTTCTCACCAATGGAATTGTCCACTTTCTACAGAACCTGCTGGCGTTCCAGGTCTTGGGCATGGTGTCGCCTGTCACCTACTCGGTGGCCTCGCTCATTAAACGCATTGTTGTCATTTCCGTCTCCATCGTCTGGTTTGGCCAGCATGTGAGTGTCGTGCAAGGCTGGGGCATTTTGCTTACATTTGCTGGACTCTACCTGTATGATCGCTTCGGTGGAGACAAACACAAACGCAAGCACTTGACCAACTCCGCACTGCTGCCCAAGTACGAAATGAGCCGGAGCGAGCAAAGGCGCGACTAAATATCTGCATATCTCCACGTTTCTTTGCTGCATACCCTCAATTGTATTATTTATATATGTAAATGACGATAGATGTTTTTATGAATGGTGCTGCTGTCACAATCAGCGTTTGTTTCAAACTGCATTGCCTGCACGACGGCTGGCTCCCAGCGGCCTGCCGCGCTGCTCCCAGCTGCAGCTCTCGTATTTTTATGCGGAGGCTGGCTTGTGGGGGGAGGCTCAAGCGAGCAGGGCTTTCAAAGGAGATTATGGAAGAACCCCACACTGACTAATAAGAGAATAAGGATAAGCGAAAGCTACTGCCAGCTAAGCACACCTTATTTCCAACAATGGACCTAATATATGTTTCATTTCTCGTATTTGCAACTTTTTGTGCTCCCTGATTACCCCATCATTCGCTGAGCCTTACAAAACAAGCCTTCTCCCAGCCTTGGCAAGGCGAATTGGCACTAGCGTCCAAGCCCTGCAGGGTGATGCCAAGCCTTGGTGAGGGACTTTTGGCGGTGGGTCTTAGTAAGAGACAAGGCGAGCGAGTGTTGGTAAAACCAGATTGACTACTAACAGTTCTTGTCCATAATATCGAAATAGTTTTCTTTTTTTTCCTAATACGAACTCCCGCTCGGCCACTTCCTTTCTCTTGGCTGTATATCCCCGGCCCACTCGCCTGTTTCGGCCCCTGGCCCACAAGGCGTTTCTTGTCTTGGCTGGGGCTGCAGCAAAGACACAGAAGCGTAGGACCGGCCGAGTATAAAGAGTCTCCCTCTCCACCATCACTATAAGGCTATTGTGAGAGGAACAAATTCTGTCGCATCCAAGCAGCCATGTCGCGAGAACTTCCCGAAGTGTCGGAATTTGTCGAAAGATTCGGGCCCATTAAGTTCAAGTCTTTCGAACCACCGGCTAGAAATGCCATTTTCACCCGTCCTCATGTGCTCAACTACTTCAAGGATGGCCTTTTGCACCGCACGAAGACAGAGCGAGGCTCTTCTCGCTTTGAGCTCTTTTTTGACCTTCTCTACGTTGGCATTATTGCCAACTTGGCGAAATCGGCTACGGAAGAAGCTGACGGTGTCAGCCTCATCAAATACGTTGCGCTCTTTTGTCCCGCGTGGCAGATCTGGTCGGATATGCGCGAATTCATGAACTACTACTACAATAATGACCTTTCCCAGAAGATCTTTGTGCTCTGGATTATGGCTCTGCTTGTGGCTTACGCCAACAATGCCGAACACATCATGGAGGCCCCTCAAATGGTCGTGGGTGTCTATCTTGTGGCTAGAGCATCCTTCCTTTTTATGCTCGTATTCTATTCCTTTTACATCACAGAAGTTCGGTTTCAAATGCGCATGTACTGCATGGGCCTCACCTGCTTTCTGGCTGCCTGGATCTCTGTAATTTACGTTGAGGGTGCTCGTCGAAAACTCGCAGCTGCTCTTGTTCTTGAGTTTTTGGAGCCTATGTGGTTCTGTTTTACAGTTCTGCCTTCGACAAAGAGACTCTTCAAGCTAAAAACGTCTACCGCCACCAATATTGAACATGATGTTGAGCGTTTTTCGGCTTTTTACATTATTGCTCTGGGTGAATTTTTGTACGGCATTGTCGCTAGTTCGCCAGCTGCTCTTAATTTTAATCCATCTTTGGGCCGAGCTGTGCTGTCGCTGCTCATTGCCTACAACTTCCTCTGGCTCTACTTCTTGGACGAAGATCGCGGAATGGCTGTACACGCTCTGCGACGTAGCGCCTTCTCTGCTTGCACCTTTTTCCTTATTCATCTTCCTCTAACTGGAGCCTTAATTCTGGCAGCTGATGCAGCCTCCGACATGGTTGCCTCCAACGTCTCTGCTACCAAACTTGTGCACTCCTCAGAATCTGGCGAAGGAGAAGCGAGCGGTGTTGTTGAGCATGTCGTTCGTCTGCTTTTAAGAGCGGTGGAGAGTGAGGCAGGCGAGGAAGAGGAAATCAAACATCTTTACAACTTGAGTTTCTACTTCTCAGCAGGTCTCGGTGTCGCACTCATCTGTCTAGCAGTTCTGGCAATGTGTGACAAATCACTCGAGCCATCCAACACCCGATACCTCAGCCGCAATGTTCAGGCGCTTTGTCGGATCCCAGTGGCCATTGTCATCACTTTTTTGCCGTTTGCTAAAATGTCCACTACCCTGCTCATGGGAGTGACAGCCATTTTGACAAACGCCCTGGTGGCATTTGAAACGTGGGCAATGCTGCCGCGCAATCTCTGTGATGAAGCACGTGCTGCTGCTGCTGAGATTGAGGCTGAGATTGAGGATGTTGTGAGTCAACAAGAGTCGCTCGCAGCTGAGGAGTCGCAACTTCGCCAGAGACTCTCTCATGAAGAGAACAAGCTGCGAGGGCAGGCGTCCAGTTCTGAGCGTACTCGACAGGAGTCTGAGGATTCGGTCTAAGCTCGTTTTGTCAAAATTTGTTTGGTGTTTCAAAAATATTAGTATACACGGGTTAGTGGGTTAATAAATACTCTTTTCTTTTCCTCATTGCTCGAGGACATGTGAGATAGTGCGCGAAGGAGGCGGAGGCGGAGGTCGCGGCTGCTGAGCATTTGCCACATTAGACTCCGAGTCATTTCTCAAAGATTGTCCTAAGAGATTCTTTCGTGCTCGAGGAATAGGAGGCGGCGGCGGAGGTCGCTTGCCATGCTTGACATGCTGAAGTACAGGAGAAGTTGATGGGGAGGGCCTTTCAGAAGGCGTCGGTGTTTCTTCTCGGTCCAGCCAAGAGACCATTAGACATCTTTCAACAAGTCTGTGGGTTGTTCCCGCGGTCGATTCCTCATAGCGGCGAACAAGCATACCCTCTAAAAGGCATTGTAGATCTTTTTTGCGGTACTCCTCTTTGCAGAGCTCCGTGTTTTCCAGCATAGGGTATAGCACTCGCAAGTACGTGTGTCGCAGTTTCTCCTCATCTTCACTGATATCGGAGAGCTCTCTGATAAACACTGACACAATCACCTTGAGATCATTCAAGTAAATGTACTCATAGAGGGCAGAGTTTGTGAAGACGAGGTAAAGAAGCTTCAACATCATGAGCTGTACGACATTGTCGGCGCCTCGGTTGAAAAGAAACACAATATTTTCGCCAAATGCACGGTAGTGATCTCGGCTCTTGACCAGAGTCTGAATGACGAGATTAGAAGAGTGCGACGAGTTGGAGTCCTTGAGCATAAACTGCTCGTTAAGCGCCAAAAGCACGCGCATGGCAGCAGCACAATATGGGTCTTCAACTGTTTCGTTATTTTCAACTTGCTGGAAGAGAAAGTCGACAAAATTGCTGTGCACATGCTCTAGGTCAGCTTTGACCAGTTTCTGGACTTTGCACATTTCATAGAGCAGCTGAAGAAGGATTAGGTGCAGACGCGAGTGAATAAATAACACAGATGTGGTTGATGAAATGGAGGAGCGGTGCGTGTCGGCCGAGCTGGCGCGGCGGTGAGCAGGAGCGGATACTCTGAGAGTGGTGCCGAGGGTGGCCTCCACGTGCTCGAGCACAGCGTGCTTGTGAAGAGATCCCCCGTGATGCCCATGACCATTGCCAGCATGGGCTCCCGGCGAAGCTGTGCGAGGTCTCGAGGGATTTCGCCCTGCCTGCCGATCGTCACGCGACCCGGTGACAAGCAAATGGTCCACAGGCATCTCGAGGCCCGGGAGCTGGCCGAGAGCGTCAATGACACTATCCACACAGGCAGAAGACCCACTCGCCTTGCGGAGAGAACGTTTGCGGCCGCGGGAAGCCGGGACTGGCGGTGCAGCCTTCTTCTCCGGCGGCACCAGCATGTCAATCACAGTCGAAAAACACTGTTCCTCTTGCATCATTTCCAGCGTGCTGCCGTGGAGACGCGAGTCCATGAGCAGCACTGCGCCTACAAGGATCTGGCGCTCCATTTGGTCGTGCTCGCAGCACGATTCTTTCCAGCACTTGATGAGTTTCCTCCGCGCATAGGCACGATGCTTCTGGAAGATGGAAGACGAGAGAAGGCCCGAGACAAAGCGAGCCAGCTCATTATCGGTTCGGAGATATTTCGGCATGTATTCTGCCGCAAGCTCCAGGTACGAAAGGAGCCTGCGCTCCACAACAGAGACTGAGTGGACGTCCCCGTCCGACAGCTCGTCGAGCTCGTCCCAGAACTGCTCTGACGTTTCGCACTGGTAGGAGAGCCCGTCCATTGCGGTGGGGCAGTGACTTGCTAGAAGTGGAGTGCTATTTAGAGGCTCTATGGAGCGTTAAGAGTGTCGTGCACGTTGGCCGGAGACGCTCCAGGGTGGTGCCCCGCCTTGCTCCCAGTTATTAGCCCGTTATTGGCCCGTGACGCGGCGTGGGGCGTGGCCAAGAGGTGGGGGGACGAAGGTGGGGTGATGTGAGCGCGGGGTGAAGTGCGGGGGAAGACGCAGAGGGGTTTGCTGAAGCGGCCAAAGCTAAACCAAACATGTCTGCTGACTATCTGGACTAATTATATATATATGCCCCTGTGACTGCCCTCTGCACAGATCCCCGCAGCTTCTGGATTGTTTGCTGCATCACGTGACTCTCTTCGTCCAATGTCGACAGCTTCCCCCCCTCCCCAAATCCCTGCCATCTTCACACCATGTCGCAGAGCAACGTTGGTAGACCAGGCACTACGGCAAGCGTAGAGGTGCTTCCTCCTCCTGCGGAGAGAAGGCCCTCAGAAGCCGCTTCTGGCCAGATCACGCTGGTAGGCGACGAGCCGCCAGCGGCTGCTGAGTCATCCAGACCCAGAGCAAGCGTGCACTGGACCGACGATACGGTCGATAACGAAAACATGAACAAGAAGAAGACCAAGATTTGCTGCATTTTCCACAAGTCACGTGCCTGGGACGAGTCTTCAAGCGACGAATCGTGCTCTTCGAGCGACAGTGACGACGACAGTCGCTCGCCGAGTCCAAATGCGTATGAGAGACAGCCCAAGTCTCACAGACATGGCCATGTGCATCGGCATAAGTAGATACAGCTACGCTTTCCTTTTTTGGAACGCACTGAGTTATGCCTTCTTTTTAAAAAAAGAAGTGATGCTGGGGCCCTGTGGCTTTGGCTTAGTTGATGGTGCTGCCTTCTTCTTGGTGGCCCCAGCCTGCGCTCCCGCCGGCCTCTTATTGGCCATCTCCTGCATCGCCTGTCTCTGCAATAGCATAGAGGCGCGCTCCTTTTTAATCTCCGCCTCGTAGCTCTCCAGCTCCGCGTAGTTGTGACTGGCTGCATAGTCGGCAGCCATCTGCTCTGGCAGATAGGTGGCAACGAGTGCGGTAGCCAGCCGTCGCAGTGCCATAGACAAGACCTCATCCGGAATATCCTTGGTAATGTCCACGGGTGTGAGCTGTTGCGTCACTCTTGTCTGCACCAGGCTGGTCGGCAGTTTGGGCATCAATGCCTCAACAATGCCGTCCAGATATGTGCCAAGTCGCTCCTTCGATAGCCGGTAGCTATTTGGAAGCCCCTCCGTACTCACACTGTCGCATATATGCAAGATTTTGTTTTCCAGCTCAGCCTCGTCAATAACTGACCGCAGTGAATCGCACTGGGCTCGCTCAAAGTCTTGGTCGATGCTATCGAGAATATCCTCGAGGCTCTGGAAACGGTCTTTGCCTCTGGCGAGAGCCGCAAGCATCAAAAACAGCGGGTTAAACGGCGTGGAAACGTGCACTGTTGCATCTGAAATCACGTGATCGGATCCCGCGAGCAGCAGCGAGCGCGCCTTGCGCGCGGAGATCATTTCGTGCGACTGGAACGAATGGCTTTGTTCACCGTCAACCTTTGTAATTTCATATAGGCGAGGCTCTCTGGCTATGATATCTCGTTCCCCTTCCTCATTCTCGCACACCTCTTCAAAGCGTGTCAGCAGGTATTTTGTGGGCTGCTGCGATCTGGGGTGGGGCAGATCGACAAAATACAAATGGCTTTTTGGATCGGCTTTAGGTAATAGAAGTGTAACCATTGGGTTTTACAGGATCTCTGGCAGTGCAACGCGTCGTTGCTCACGTCTTTGTCTAGTGGGACTGTCGGACGCGCCCAAATTTTGGCAGAGGGCCATTTGGGCCTGAAATCTGCACAGCCGTACGCTTGCCCTACCTTTTGGCCTGACCTGAAACTTGAGTTCACGAACAGACAGACCAATGGCGTCAAAAAAGCCCTGCCGGTTCTATAACCAGGGCGACTGCCGAAAGGGCACAAAATGCTCCTTCGGTCATGACACGTCGATTGAGACACAAGAGGCCCGCAAGCGCGTAATTAGCAATGATCTCAACGGCATGCGTCCGGACTGGAAGTACTCCGTCTATTCAGTTGGTGGACAGTACAAAAACCTGATTTCTGGCACAGATTTCTCAGATATAGAGGTGAAAATGCTGGCCATTGACAATCCTCAAGGATATGCCGAGGTTTTGAGGCAGAAGCGGGCGGATATGGATGCAAAAGTCGCCTATGTCAAGGGCCATATGCAACAGGCTCTGCAATACTTGGAGAATGACTCCAAAGAGCCTTTTGGTGCGTCCTCGGGAGGTTTTGGTCAGGGAAGCTCCAGCGCCTTTGGAAACTCAGGAGCGGCCTTTGGATCCACAGCTGGTGGAACTTTCGGAGCTCAGGCTGGCGGTGCTTTTGGGTCTCAGGCTGGTGCCTTTGGCAGCCAAGCCAAGCCCATGGGTGGTGCTTTTGGTAGTCAGGCGAATGGCGGTGCTTTTGGCAGCAAAACGGGTGGAGCCTTTGGCGGTCAGTCTGGTGGGGCTTTTGGCGGCCAGTCTGGTGGAGGTGCTTTTGGCAGCACGTCCGGAGCTTTTGGTGGTACTCCCGGAGCTTTTGGCAGCCAGTCCGGCGGGGGTTCTTTTGGCAGCAAACCTAGTGGCGCCTTTGGAAATCAGTCTGGTGGCGCCTTTGGCAGCCAATCCGGTGCAAAGCCTTCCGGCAGTTCCCCCGGCTGGGGCAAGTCTGGCTCCAGCTTCGCGACCGCAGCCACCAGCGGTGCATTGTCATCCAGTACTCCCTCATTTGGTAGCTCCTCTTTCGGATCTTCCAGCTTGAAACCAACAGCAACATTTGGATCTGGAGCTTCATTTGGATCTGGAGCTTCATTTGGCTCTGGGACTGCTTTTGGCTCTAAACCTGCTAATTCGGGCGGCTTCGGCTCTGGCAACAACTCATTTGGCGCTCTTGCGAATGTTGACGCCACCGCTTCCTCTACAAAGACGGAAGGCAATGCTTTTGGTTCTAGCACGGGTACAACAAACGCGCTTGGTGGCAACCAAAGCTCCACGAATGCTTTTGGGTCATTTGGAGCAGGTCAGAATACCTCGAATGCTTTTGGCGGCCAGTCATCTGGCTCGTCGGGTGCTTTTGGAAAGTCTCCCGCGTCTGCGAATGCTTTTGGCAGCAGTGGATCGGGAGCCTTCGGCTCGCAACCAAGTGCCACAAGCGCACCGTCTACAGCTGGTGGCTTGGCTAAAGAAGGTGGAGGTACGACACAGGCTAGCCCGTTCGGTGCAAAATCCGGTTCGTTTGGTGCCTCTCAGCCGGCAGCCGCTTCTCCCTTTGGCTCATCTCAGCCAGCTGCGGCATCTCCCTTTGGCTCATCACAGCCTGCAGGGGCAGTATCTCCGTTCAGCTCCTCAAATACCGCTGCATCGCCATTTGGCTCATCAAAGCCTGTGACTGCTTCGCCTTTTGGCACCTCCAATCCAGCCGCGGCATCTCCCTTTAACGCCGCAAAGCCCGTGGCTTCGACCTCGTTTGGCTCCGCGCAGCCCGCTTCAGGGACCTCTTCTACACAACAACCGACCTTCGGCAGCTCTACAGCCGCACAAAATGCAAGCTCTCAGGGAGAGTCGCCTAGTACCACGTTTGGTTCGTTTCCCAGTCGAACGACAGCTCCCAGAGGAACTCCGCTGGAGCCAATTGCTCGCAATGGGCCACTTCTCGTTCAGGGCACAAACCCCGACCCGCCGACTAGCATGGAGGACCTAGCCCGAGAACTCATAGATGCCTTCACCAGTCCGGAATTCGAAGTGGGCAAGATCCCCGACGTGCCCCCGCCTCTAGAACTTTGCTAGAAAAATATTTATTTGTATCACTAGAGTCTAAATCAGATGCCGCTCATAAACGTTGAAGCTATGAGTCTGACAGCATCCGTAATTCCGGCCAATTCTCCGGGTTGCGATGCTATTGCCCTCAATTGCTGTCAATTGCTATTCCCAGTTAGAGCAACAATCTTATCTCAACAGCAGCCCCACCCTACCCCTCCATTGCGAAGCGAAGAATGTAAGAATGTTAGGAATGGGACCTAAAACCCGCCCCAACCCTTCGGGGACTGAAAAACATACTGGAAACAGAGTGTGTTTACGAAAAAAAAACACAGCCTGTGGCAGTGGTTCTGAATAGAAAACTTCCAGCTTCGGACTTCTTGCGTGTTCGTTGCCCAATTCGTCCGTAGACTTGCGTTTCCGACCTGTCATTATCCCTACTCGAGGTCACATGTTTTTCCCATTCGGGAAGAAAGCCCACGTCCTCGATGACGTAGGCTAAAGATAGCACTGCCCCCACCATCGCGCAGCATGCAGCGGGGGCATATAGCACAGCCCTTAGCAAAATCGTGTATGTGAAGTATAAATAGCGCAGACTGCCCGGCACTCATCATTTTTACCATTCGCAACTTTTCATAAACCAGTAGCAGCTTTCAGCAAAACCTACTACATTACGATTCGCAAAGCACGCGTACTTTCCACAATAAAATCCCCAGACAAAGCACCTCAATCCCCGTCCAGACAAAACAGCTGGTAAACGTAAAACATGCCAGCATCTTCTAAAAATCCCTTTTCGGACCGCATGTCCATTATGACAGATTCTACGGTGGTTGACTCGCGACCCGTCTCAAGATCCTCCACCCACAAATCCTCCTCGAAGGCCGCTGTTGGTGGCTCCTCGTCATCTCAGCGCCACAAGTCTGGCCACAAGCACCGCAAGCCCAAGGCCGCGTCTGCACCTCTTGATGTGATTGACAAACTTGATGTCTCTGCTGGGCGCAGACCCTTCCACCACGACGGACCCTTCGACGCGTGCAACCCGCACCGCAACAAGAAGGAAAGTAAGGCACCTATCAAGGCCTTTGAGGCCAATGGGCCTAACATGTCCACATCCACACATGTCCGCAGAGGCTCTGTTGGTCGGACTGTAGATCCTAGCCACCCCACAAGGGTAGCGGGCAGTGAAGAAGACCGCCCATCCTCAGCTGTTGTTGACCCGCAGTCGTCTGCTTTGCTTCATAAGCTGAAAAAGAATGGCTCTGCTCTTTCGTTGCAGCCCAACTTCGATTCCGGAACAAATGCCAAGCCTGTCCATGGAGCAACTACTTTGGGCCTTGGCTCATCAACCTTCCTGGATGGCGCGCCCGCCCCCGCAGCGGCTATTGAGCGCACGCGCTCAAGATCAATCTCCCGCGCTTAGAGTTGCCCATAGCTGGTCTATATGCGACTCGCGCTGGTTTCTATTTTATGTATCAATGAATTAACGTGGTAATACCGATCTTGTCATTCAATACTCTGAGGGTTGGAGACCTATGCGCCAAGCATCTGCAAACAGAACGTTAATTGCACCGAAAATCAGGCTATAAATGCAGCTACCTCTCTGACCACACGGGCCCTCTTCATAATGAATATATGAATGAATCTCTGCTAAGAGTACCCCCAGAGCCCATCAGCGTTAATTCTACTGAAAATGCGCATGAAACACTACTAGCAGATGGACTCTCCAAAAATTCTGGACGAGAAAAGATCAAATCAGCACTCAAACACGCGAGTTACCGCATAAAAGTACTCTCACATAAAATTGCCATAGCATAAACCATCATCAAATGAATTTGCCTCTCAATATTTGTCTACATATTCCCTTTTGTAGGAATGCTTCAAGCTTCCTCTGGCTCTTCCTCCTCGGCAGTCTCTTCTGTCACAGCTTCAGCAGCGTCTTTGATCTCTTCCGGCTCCGCAATCTCACTCTCCTCCTCAGCCTTTTGTCCCTCAGTATCGTCTTCCTCAGGAGCAGGCGTGCCGATGTCCAAATCAATAAGGTCAGCCTCGGCAGCAATTTTGACGACCTTCTCGCCAAGATTGCTAGGGAACTTATCTGGGTTCTCACTTGGCTCGCAAATGGATTTGGCGACACGGGCCTTGCCGTCTTGCACAAGTGATTGCTTCCATTGTTTAACCTGCGGCGAAACGTCGCCACCATACGTCAGAGCAAACAGGGAGGCTTCAGAAAATCTCTTGGATCCAGCAAGGAGATCAACACAAGCATCCACATCACCAATGTACCAATATGAGTTGAAAGCCAAATTCAGGCGGCCGGCTTGCTTGGCCTGCTCAGCGAGTGGCTTGAGCTCAGACTTGTTGTTGGTCGAGGTGTATATTAAAAACAGAGACTCAAGGTCGTTGCTCTTTTTGAAGCACTCTTCGGCCATTGTGATGTTCCAATTTTTAAGAGACTGGTCGCCAAGAGCCTTCCACTTTTGCAGCGACGCAACAGAGTCCTCTCTTGCAATTGTCAGAGCCACATCCAACTGATTCAGCTCGACAGCAAGCTCAAACTTGTGCTCATTATCAGGGGTAATTTCAAGAGCGATATCCTTGTGGCCCTGGTTGTCCAAGAACCGTGCTACCTTAGGCAGATCAGACTTGGGAATTTTCTCGAGAACCTGCTCCTGAGCCACATCAATATCTCCACGCAGAACCAAAGTCTGGTACAGAATGACCGACATGTTGAGATAGTACGAAATAATGTTGAGGTCCTTGTCGGCGAGGTAGATGCGGCCGTCGCGCTGAATATAGCCGAGCAAGTACATGTCCGAGTCAAAATGGGCAATAGTAAAGGTCTGCTCACCAACCATGTAGTTGAGGCGCGTGGCAGACACGTAGATGAAGCAATCACCGATCCAGCGACCGTTGCGGAGACGTTCCTGAATGTCGGCAACGGTGCCGAAAGCATCAGGATGACCGTCTTCAGGGTCACCACCCTCCTCTTGGGGAACATATCTCAGGACATAAGTCGCCTCATCGCAAATGATCGCGACCAGGTCATTCGAGTCGGACCAGACAATCTGTGTGCAGTTCTCGACATTGACACGGGCAACCACCTGCAGAGTTTCCCAATCGTAGAACTTGATGAAAGATTCCCCGCGTACTGCGAGCAGTCTGCCACCGTAAATCTTGGTAGCATCAAAACCAACGTCGATAGTTGCCTTCTCCTTAAAGTTGCGGAACACCTTCACAGTGGTGGAAGTTTCGCGCACGGCGTACTCAGATGAGTCTGCCGCCCAGCAAAAGTCAAGGCCGGCACCAAACGACTTGTTACGCCAGGCCAGAGCTGTGTAAATAATGTAATCGCCGTCACCTGCGACGGCAACAAATCTGCCATTTGGTGAGTGCACCAGCTGGTCGGGGAACACTTCGACAGCACCGAGCTCCTTCAGCTGGGTTGGAATAATCTCACCGTCGGCAGCATTCTCGGCGCCCTTAATGACACTGCCAAAGACCTCCGAGTTTTTGCAGCAAATGAGCTTGCCAGAGGCATCCATGGAGATGGCCGGTTCGTCCTTACCAATCTTGATAGTGACAGCTCCGGCATCAAAGCCAATCGCCATGAGAGATGCCGACTTACGGGTGGCAATGCACCATGCACGCTCAAGACCAAAATTCAACGTCTGCTCGAGTTTGTAGGTATTGGCGTTCCATACCTTGACAGTGGAGTCCTCTGAACCAGAGACAATGACAGGACGCAGAGGGTGGAACAGGGCAAACGAGACATTATTGGCGTGGCCCTCAAGCACCGCCACACAGGCCTTTGTCTGGTAGTCCCAAATGCGCACTGTGCGGTCGTCGGACGATGTAATGAGGTACGGCTTGTCACTTGCGGGGTAGTACTCGACGTGGTTGACAACAGCCTGGTGGCCCTCCAGAGTGTAGTGAGCCTTGGGAGAGCCCAGCGACCAGACCTTGACGGTGCGGTCCAGCGAACACGAGGCAAAGGTGTTGAGGTCCTTGGGGTTCCATGCAATGTAAAGCACAAAATGCTGGTGGCCCTCAAAGATTTGCTGGCACTTCCAATTCTGGTCCCAGTTCCAGAGGCGAATTGTCATGTCATCGCCAGCAGTGAGCAGCAGCGGCTCAGTGGGATGCACAATGATGGCACGCAGGTAATCGGGGTGCGCTTCAAATTGGGTCACCTTTTCGAGCGTATTGTAGTTGAAGACACGGACCTGGAAATCGTCTGAGCCAATCACAATCCAGTTTTTGCGGGCAATGAAGCGGCCGGCACGGATAGGCAGGTCGCAGACGTCGAGCGACTTGACGAGAGCACCGGTCTCATAGTTGTAGATTTGGACCTTGCCGGAATAGAGAGTTGTGAGGATCCAGGGCTCGGTAGGGTGAACATCGATACCCTTGACACGCTCAGAGCGCGTCTGCAGTTCCTTGCTGATGTCGATTTTCATTGGCCCAGCACGGTAATCGTCTGCGTTTAAGTGTGGTGACGAGGGAGAGTGGAAGAAACGTGTTCGTTTTTTGGCAGGCGAGTTGGCGTGTTGGGAGATTGGGAGGTTCGGGGGAGGATAATGCAAAGAGTACGGCTGTGCAGAGCGCGTGCGACAATCTAGGAGTGGCCACCGGGTTTGGCAACCAGGCTCGGGGAATAGCAGGCGAGATTCGAGAACCCTCCGCATAGCTGGAGATGATTAAATGACTCCAAGATGCAAGCATAAATTCTTGCCAAAGCGTCCCAAAATGCAAAAAGCTCTCGAAGTTGCTGCAACAAACAGATACGGCTGTGCATTTTGCGACGCGTATACCGTGAAGGAGAACCAATCAGCGAATGGGGGGTCGGCAGCGCCGCCAGAGCGAGAAGGCGTATTCTGCGCTGTTCATAATACCGATCTTGTAGTCAACTGATCTAGTCAACGCACACATTCTTCACCCACAATAATGCCATCACATACATCAACTAAAAAGCTGTAACCAGCCCCTACTAATAAATATCAGTTGGCTAGAGCAAAGTCGCTCTTGCCGCCGCGCTTCTCAACCACTTTAACGTTGCCAATGACCATGAGCTTGTCAACAGCCTTACACATATCGTAAACAGTCACTAACGTTGCCATTGTGCCAACAATCGCCTCCATCTCAACTCCAGTCTTGCCCTCACATTTGACAGTGCAGCACACATCAACATGCATATCTCCAACTTCCAAATCGTTTTTAATAGAAGTGAGAATCAGTGGGTGGCACAATGGAATAATACCAGAGGTGTTCTTCACGGCCATAATGCCGGAAATTCTCGCCACGCTCACAACATCACCCTTCTTCATCGAGTTGCTGCGAATCAGCTCACTCACAATCGGCGTGCTGAAAGAAATCCGGCCAACAGCAGAAGCCGTCCGACTTGTCTCCTTCTTGTCTGACACATCAACCATTTTGGCAGAGCCGTCGGCATCGACGTGCGTAAACTCAGAATCAGCAGCTGGGTCAGTATGAGACAAATTGCTATCCGCCAATGAGAATCATCGGCCTGTTTTTGAGAGACGCAAGCTCATCGAGGCCAGCATGTTTCTCCTTTTTGTTCTTGACAGCGGCATCAATGACTTTCACCAGGTCCTCTTCCGAAGTGTTGCTGCGAAGCAGGTCTCGCAGTGACACCTCGTTATTGCCAAACAGGCACACCTTGAGATTTCCATCAGCTGTAATGCGCAACCGATTGCATGATCCGCAAAAGTGAGAGGTCATGGACGATATCACACCAAATGTTGACTTGTGACCGCGGATTTTGTAAACTTTTGCGGTATCACCGCCCTTTGGAGGCAAGCGGTCAAAGGAGTACCTCGAGCCAATAGTGTCTAGAATCTCGTTGAACGTGAACATTTTGTTTTCGTTCCACTTATTGCCGTCAAACGGCATGTACTCGATAAACCGAAGCTCGACAGGCAGGTCCCTGACATAATTAATAAAATCGAGGATCTCGTCTTCGTTTTGATTTCGCATAACAACCACGTTCAGCTTAGCCTTGATGCCAAGTTCGAGAGCCAAGTCCAATGACTTGAGAACGTTTTTCAGTCCGTTTCTCCGGGTGAAAAACAGGTACTTGCCCTCTACCAAAGTGTCCAACGACAAATTGACGCCAGACAGGCCGGAAGCAACGAGATCGGGCAGTTTACGAGCCAAGGCAATGCCGTTTGTAGTCATGCAAATTTCTTCGATACCAGGAATTTTTCCTAGCTTCTGGATAATTTCAGCCAGATCTTTGCGCACCGAAGGTTCGCCTCCAGTCAGTCGGATTTTGCGCACACCCTGCTTTGCAAAGAGCTGGGCAATCTTGACGATCTCATCGGCCGTGAGAAGGTGATCTGGAGGGGATAAGTCGACACCTTCCTCAGGCATGCAGTATATGCACCGCAGATTACATCTTTCTGTGATGGAAATTCTCAGGTAGTCGTGCTGCCTACCAAAGGTGTCTACGAGAGAATCGGATATGAACTTACTTAAAGAAGGCGCTGCTTTGAGGCGCTCAGCGTTGGAAGGAGAAATTGCTGGGCGTGCAGTGCTGTATCCACGGGCCATTTTGAGGCCAACAGCAGTAAAGCCCCGGGCCCTGGAAGTGATCAGTGCTCGCATAATGGAAGGATGATAAGAAATTAGTCGAGTCGGTGGGAGAGATAAGTTACGCGGAGGTGCCAGACCCGGATCCAGCAACTGGGACAAGCAGCGTGGTCGCTGCAAAGCTGATCTAAATGTATAGGATACGTATTGTCGCAATTATTCGATTGCTATTATCTTTTAAAAAAGCTGGCCCATATAAGTCCTGGCCTTCTCCATGGGTTTTGCTGACCAATCGTTGCTCACTTATTTTCCACTTTTTCATAAGTGCCTCCGTCACAGCCCTGCGACGGCAGGATCGCGATAACGCACACCGGAGATGTCCCCCACACGCCGGGGAATGGACTTGGGGGATTCGTTGACTTCCCCACCCTCAGTCCCAATTTGGTGGAAGAGGAAAATGAAGAAAGTCGAAACAGCATTCAAGTAATGCGGTTGCTGTTAGCTCAACCCCAATTTGGTGGAAGAGGTAAATGAAGACAGTTTGAAACAACATTCAAGTAATGCGCTTGCTGGTAGCAGGATCAGTAGCGCATGAGACTTCACCACCTTTCAGTCTCACAAGCTCCGTGTATGGGTTCAAACTTAGCTCGGAATCTCTATAATCACTTCCGTATGTCGTTGCCTTCTGAAAGTGCATCAGGATTCCTGTCAGCAAGGAGTGCTCATCCACGGCATCTGTTGAAGTCGGAGTACGAAGCTGGCCTAAAATCACCTGCAACAATTGAGCACACACTCTAACAAATTCCTTTCTGTAGTCTTGGACTCGGTTCTGGGAAACCACACTCGTTGTAGAGCCTAGATTTTAAAGAATAGAATGGTACTGGCCAAGTCTGCGTAGATGCGATACAATGAGACTCGCAGTCCGGTTCCGTTTGTTCACCAAACTTCTAGCCAAGCCCGTTCCGAAACCCATAAAATACTTGCCACAGCCATTGTCACAAAGGGTCTTCTGACTGCATCCGATGTGAACGAAGTATATTTTAAGGGATGGTTGAATGTATTTCTATCTTTATATATTATTGATAGCTGCTGTAAAACTTTTCAGTGTAAATTGTTTATTAAAAGAGTGGGGTGTCCAATGAAGACACCAAAGAAGCGAAAATGATTAGAGGAGCTGTCGGAGCTAGCTCAAATATTGGCGTTGTCGCCAGTTTTATACCTAGTTACAGGTAATAGCCATTTAGAAAACAGCAACAAAGGCAGCAGCACCTGCGAGAAGAACAACGGAGGCCTTCTGGATGCCAGAAGCAGCGTTGGCCTCAGCAATAGTAGTTGCGGCAGCTGTGGAGTTGGCAGAAGCGGAAGATTCAGCAATTGAAGAAGAAGCAGCAGCGGACTCGGCAGCCGAAGAAGCAACAGAGGTCCAGACCGAAGAAATGGCGGAGGACACGACCGACGACTCGCCAGAGGTGATGACTGAAGCAGCGGAAGAAGCGACGGAAGAAGCAGCAGCCTCCGAAGCAGCCTCAGAGGAAGCAGCCTCAGAAGTCTCAGAGGAAGCAGCCTCAGAAGCAGCCTCAGAAGAAGCAGCAGCCTCAGAAGAGGAGGATACAACGTAAACGGAAGAAGTAGCGGCGGCGGTAGTCGAAGCAGCGGCATCAGTCGAGGCAGCTTCAGTAGTAGCAGCTGCAGCAGTGGAAGTTGCAACAGCAGCAGTGGAAGCATCAGTAGTAGCTACAGCGGAGGAACTGGTAGCCTCGGCAGTGGCTGCCGCAGCGCTAGCAAGAGCAGCAGAAACCGAAGATGGAATGTACCAGTAAGGAGTTCCAACACCAGCGGAAGAGCAAATAGAGTTGGCAAGGGAGGTGGCAAGGGAAACCTCGTCACCAACACAGTTCTCAGCAATGCACTCACCTACTGATCCACCCCAGTTGCTCATAACACAGAGACAGCCAGTGTCCCAGTATGGGCAAACCAGAGTGGTGACATCCTGCTCAACACAAGGCTGAGCACACGAAGGAAGCTGATCGTAAATTTTGTCGGCAAAGCCATTGATTGAAGCCGTCTTAGCAACAGTAGGATAAGTGCCATAGTCCTGGGCGAGAGCGCCAGTGGCAAGAACGAATGCAGCAGCGAACTGGTAAAGCATAGCGATTGTCGTTAGTTGGATAGCTTGAAGCTCGTGAAGATTCCCCAATGCTGGGTTGTAGAGGGGTTGATATAGTTTTAGCCTGAACCGGCATTTGGGTTCTCCGAAAGGCCCCGACTCCTTCAAGAATGAGCGTTTGTGAAAATGCTCCCCGGTTTGGCCATCAATCCCGTTGTGGCTTCTCAGAGTGCATTGCATCGTGCATAATAAGCAATGTGAAGCTAGGCCCGAGCCACTGCGTGATTTGTTCCGTAAAATGTCAGAAAAAGGGAGCAAATCAAGACCATCCTCTGGCTAATATGTTGTCAGTCTATTGTTGGTGACCAAAGTCACCGGAATGCTAACCTTGTTTTGCCTAAATATTATCACTAGTTTTGTATGTTGTTAACGCTGAACAGAGGTCGGGCTGATTGATTAGATTGATAACTTGGGTATGATGCACTGTGTTAGGCTAAGGTCTAAAAAATCCAAAACCAAAAGCAAATATTGAGCAGTTTACCTGATTGATCAAATTATCTGATGGATTCAACGATCATATTATTCCAAATTGGGTAGTCACCTGATCTCCCCATCGTTTGTGCGCCTTAAAAACGGGTTTGACTAGGGTGACGGAGTGTAAACGGTTGACGCCCGCGTCCAAAAAGGGAATCAAAATTATCTGATCCCCCACACAATGTGAGAAGAATCATGCGGAAAAACCTTAAATGATCGTCATAGCGGCGATTATTCTAAGCCGTGGAGTCTCACAATTTTTCGAGTGGCCATTCGTGGATGACCTAATTTCCCCTAATCGCAAATGCAGTTAACGCAAAAGCACTGAATTTAGTATTCAGCGGCTTCACGAACATGACTCACATGAGGAAAGCCAAGACGCCTAGCCGCTAGCATGCCTGCTTTTTGGGGAGGTGGAGGGGGGGGTTTATCATTGCCAAGAATAGGATTACGTTTCTGCCCAGACAAGCGGCTTCGGCCGAAGGTTCCAAGACCAACTGCACCCCGACTCTCCGAACAAGCTTTACTGGAGCAGAGGCGGCTCGAGCATCGCCAAGAAACCTACGTCTCTGCCCAGACTTGAAGGGCTCAGACGAAAAGGTCCGAAATCAACCCACAACAATTCTCCTTGCAAGCACTTGTAAAATAGGAAGCAGTAGAATACAGCACTACAACGAAAAACAGAGATATATGATCCTATAACTGTAAAAAGCTGGATTTTCTATTGAGGTGATCTAACAGAGTACGTAGATAAAAATATTTGCGAACAACAAAGTGAAAATACTTGCAGAAATAGTCATGGCTCCAGATCCACCTGTAGATGACGTTGTAGTCGCATTAGCAGAAGCTGAAGACGTTTGGGTGGCTAAGCTAGTGACACTTGATGCAACAGTAGCGTTTGAATAAGCTGTTCCGCTGCCGGTGGCGGTTGCAACCGATGTGGCATTAGCAGCGGTATCAGTAGCGATCTTATTGGAAATCTGAGTTGAAATGGAGGCTGGCATGTACCACCTGTCAGCACCAACAGAAGAGCACAGAGAAACAGCCAAGCTAGTTACGATTTTCAAATCTGAGCCATTACAGTTTTCGGCAGCACATTGTCCAACATAGCCCGACCATTGAGGCATAACGCAAAGACAACCAGTGTCCCAGTATGGACACGGAGTATTACTTACACTATACTCCACGCACTCAGTGGCACAAGAAGGAAGCTTGTCATAGATTGGATCTGCGAAACCGTTGATACTGGCAGTTTTAGGAACGGCAGGATAGGTAGCCCAGTTGGCGGCAAAAGCCAATGAAGCGGAAAAGGCAATAATAAGTAACTTGAACAACATTACTTGAGAGAGCAGAAGTGATTAAGGGCTGTTTAAAAATCTGTTCAAAATCGAATTATGCTTTTTACAGATAAAGTGGACGATTCCAAAAAGCGGAGCACAGACTGAAAAAGTTGATGCCCTTGGGCAAGTTATACCAAGTCTAACCCGGCACCAAAATAGGAAGGTGAGATGAATCAAGTGACTCCGTGGTTCGGCAGCTTCCGGCAGCATTCGCTTCTTAGTTATTTTCTTTTTAAATCGCAGATTTTCTTTTTATTGCGGCCTCATCGGAGTCAGCTACTCCATTCTGATTATCAGATGCAGATTATCAGATAAATGTGCCGCCAAGTATTATGTAAGCTTACGTGCTCGCTTTTTATAGTTTCTAACCATTTTGGAGGCTTGGCCTTTATGCCGTTTGGCCGTTTGATTCTTGGCTCCGTCATTCTCAAAACCGAAGCATTCCTCATAATTCTGTGCCTATTTTCGCTCTTCTTTTAAAGCGCCGACACGTTCAAATCAGACTGTAGATCTGTTTCTTTGTTTATTTAGCAGAGACTTAGGAAAAGCTGGCTGTTGTTTTCAATTTGCTTTTGTTCTACGGCTGTATCGTTGCTTTTGCGCTTCTCTCCTGCTCGCTTGAACTTCTTAAGCTATCATCTGACCTGTTAGCTCGGAAAATCGCTAGCCACTATTGCCCTAATTTTCTCAGAAATTTATTGCACTGGCTTCTTGGGCATTTAGCTGATTTCTCTCGACTGTATCTCACGCTGGGCTTCTTTTTCAAAAGCGCTATCGGTTCACTATTTTCTTCTTCAGCAACTCTAGCTGCAGATCTATCTTGCTTCACTCTAGATATTTGACTCTCCATCATGAGTATTCCATTTTATGAGCAGTACCATCACGAGGTAGAACGCAACGACAAGTTTGGATGGCTCCTCTTTGCATTGGCTGTGGCGGTATTGGTGTTCTATGGTCTTATTCATTATCATTTACAACGCTTCTTGAGGTTGAGAAGATCCAACAAGGTCTATTTCAAATTTTTGACCTGGTGGCAGCTATTCAATGCAACTTTCAGAGTGCCTTACACCAATACCTATTTTCGACCAAGTTTGCTGGTCTTACTGGTTGGGTTCTTGGGCATCAATGCTGCATTTTCCTACGCAGAAACAACTGATTTGGACTATGAACCTCAATACTACATCATTGGAAAGCGAGTTGGAAAACTTGCCACTCACAATCTTCTCACGTTGAATCTTTTTGTCACTAAAAACAATCTTGTGGGATTGATTACTGGTCTCCCCCATGACCAAATCATATTCCTTCATCGCTGGATAGGAAGAATCATCTGGTTGATGGTTGTAGCTCACTTTTCTATGACAATAACCTATTGGATTGATGTTGGTTTTCCAGCAATGTTAGTGATTCCCCCCCAAATTTTTGGAATGATCGCCTTTGGCTCCATGATCATATTAACATGGGCTAGCCCCAGAGCTTTTAGAAGACTTTCCTACGAATTTTTCTTGTTCAATCATGGGCTTTTTTCTGGAATCATGTTTTTGATGGTATTTTTCCACAATCACAAAGGCAGACTGCCAGCGATCCTTGCGATCCACCTTGTTGTAGCGGACAGGGTTTTTTCAAGAACCAAGATGTTTGTTGGAAGATACGTTTCTCCTACCAAGTGCATCGCAAAGGTGTCTCTCATTGATGATGACACATTTGAAGTACTTATTCCAACTTGCCAAAAGCCTAAAAATATGTTTTTGCGGTTCATGTCTCCTCTCACTAATTGGAGAGCAGGACAGCACGCTTACCTCAATTTCTCTAAAATTAGAAGACTTCAATGGCATCCCTTTACAATTGCCAGTCCTCCAGGCTCAGAAAACATGAAGCTGATTATAAAAAAGCGCACCGGTGTAACAAGAGCGGTTGTCAAAGCACTGGAGAAGGAAACGGATGGGGTCAAAGAAATGAAAATATTGGTCCACGGTCCTTATGGTGCTCATTTACAACCATTGATAACTTTCAAGACCGTGGTGCTTATTGCTGGTGGGTCAGGAGGCTCATTCGTATTTCCTGTTGCACTTGACCTAATTGAACAGCTCAAAGAGAGAAAAACGGAGGAGGGTTTTAGCATACCAGAAATCAAAATCTACTGGTACATTCGTCGACGTGAAAACGTGAAGTGGTACGAAGATGAACTAAATAAGCTGCAAGACAACAGCTTTGCCAGTGTGTATTGTTGCGTCACAAGACAGCCAGAGGAGCCGGAAGAGACCGGGGTTGCAGAAAAGTCTCACATATCTTGCTGCAGTGATGATTCGCCTTCGGAAACGGACCAGCTGATGAATCCAAAGGAGACATCAATTACTGAAAGAAGCAATGGTCATACTGTGAGTGTTCATGAGGAAAAGCCACTTGTTCGCGATATTGTCAACACAGCAGTGGATGAAAGTGCAGGAGCAGTTGCCGTGTTGGGGTGTGGACCAACTATTCTTGGTAATGACATTGAAGCTGCTTGCCAATGGAAAAGATGGAGGACGAATGTGGACATTTATTCTTACGTCGAGAAATACCATTGAGGTATTGTGAACTATACCCGCCAATATGAACAGAATCTGCGTTTTAAGATAGGAATCAAAGGAAGTTGGTGTTATAAGGATTGGTTTGTTCTTCTCCTAGATAACGATATAATATGTTTCGGTTTTATTTCAAAGCTCTGCCATAGTCAAAGGACCTATCATTGTCTATTTCAAGGTGAAAAATTATGGCCACTAAGCAGAGTGTCTGGGCCATGACAGCAGAATAGTGATGAATTTTTATAACTTTCAGTAATAGGAAACTCGCGATACTTAGCGCTTATAAAATGCTTGTCAAATATTGCACTGTGATGGATGTCTGGGGAATGTCCCCAATCTTAGAGCGTTGGCAAGGTTTGCTCTGTCATATCAAGCTTTGAAATCATCACTTTACGCGGTTCTGATGCTTTTCAAAGTGGCCTATTCGATATGCCACGCTGCTCCTCGTATTATCTTGGGAATCTCCAAGCAATACACATGAACGCAACGAAGAGAACAAGTTGTCGTTCTGGCTGCGTGACCAGTATGAGCTAATTGTCGTAAACATGACAGTGCTGCTTGTATCCAGCGCAAACTAGCCTTTGGCACTGACAACAAATGACGAGCTGTCTACTCAATCTCATCACAATCATCCAGGACTTTAAAAAAAAGAATTGCAACACCTATCGTTCTCGTCTGGTCTCCCACGACAATACTGATCTAGGCCGTAGCGCGCTTAAATTATTGGTTGATCGGACGGGAAACCTTGTGGCCACGCTCGTATGGTCGCAACTGACAGATTTTGGTGGCCTAGGAGGTTGTCCCGAGGTTCATAGAAAATTGAAGCTTTTCGAACGGTTGTTGACATTTTTTTGATTCTGCTGCCTACTTTTATGCCTGGCTTTGTGGATTTAAACTTGCATGCTATTCAAAAATCTTTGGTTTTTGGAGGGAGTGCGGTGGTTCTTTCCTGTCCATGGACTGGCACTTTGCACTCAATCAGGGGAGACTGGAGGGCTTCGGGGAGAGGTTCTTGAATGAAAAATAGTGCTTTAATGGGGATTATGAATGTCATCAGTCCCTTCGGTTACTCTCCTGCGTTCTTTGTCATTCTTCAGGCATGTCTGACTTGAGTCTGTTTCGTCCTGGGAGAGCTATATAGGAGGCATAGGAGTGCCATCAATGTCAGGCAGAACAACCGAACAACCTTCAGCAAATCACAAAGCTATCTATAAAAGGTTTGCAACAATGCAGTCAACGAACAGCCACAATTTCAATTTGTCAAATTCCAGGAAATTTTCATTTCAGAGCATTTATCCATCCGCCGACAATACTCGCCTGTGCGGCTGTGGTGAGCCAGTCTTGCCTGTCCGACTTTTGACAATTATTCTATGTCGAGTTCAAGTCCCAACAAGCTTGACTGCAGCCAAATCGCCCGATCCGCCAACTACTCCCACGCGCAGCGCCGCGCGCTACACCCGCCGCAAATCGGGCAGTACCTTTATAGGGCGCAAGTCCGGCGAGCAGTCGCAAACTCGAGCCCGAGTGCCCCTAGTGGGGTGCTGGTAAGAGGTGACTCTAGCGATGAAGATGTGGATTGATTGCCGATGGCAATTCAATTCCAGTATCTGGAGCTTGCTCCATTGCAAGAGTTTCGTGAGTC